>JAUUEB010413193.1:0-12071 GCA_032362205.1 Clione limacina
AAACAGAACATTTAGGCTCATGTTGTTTCATTTTTAATTAAATTACAATATTTATCAATTTAACAACCACCAAAAAAGTCCTAACTGTTATTTTTTAATATTAAAATTTGTATGTTACCTTTGGTTCGTTTTTCGCCGATTTCATTAAATTTAATGGTTGAATTAGACCTCTAGAGACCTTTTAAAAATATAATTCTTAACTTTTTGAAAAATATGTTTAGAGAGTTATGGCCATTGGGTTGTTTATTGTATGTACTTTGTTACTTGTGTCTGATGTGCGTGGTTGTACTCTCTACGAGTACTCATTTTTATAGTTATTTGTTCGGTATGAATTTTTGATAATGACACCATAAAGATAAGTGAATGATGTTGATGATATAAGTCAGGTAAATAAAAACACAATAAACTTGTAACTGCCACCCTAGTGGCAAATGGTTAAGTTAACGACTTATTTGTATAATAACTAGTACTACCCGACCGGGTTTTGCAGGTAGACAGGTAGACGTTTACTCATGTGTGACTGTATTTGTGAATCCTTGATGTGTGTGAACAATCATAAATACTTCAGTCGACAGTGTATCAATATGTTAAGTTGTTTCTCTTGTATCCATGACTCACACGACCAAAACTGTCTTAAATAGAGGCAGATATACACAAAAGAAGGATAAGGAATCTCCGCCAGACTCATCACCCAATGACGTTTAGGTGTATCAATATGTTAAGTTGTTTCCCTTGTATCCATGACTCACACGACCAAAATTGTCTTAAATAGAGACAGATATACACAAAGAATGATAAGCAATCTCAACCAGACACATCACCTAATGATGTTTTACCTATATTAAAATATGATCCCGATGGAATTGATATGATTTTTGGCAGGTAATTAAAAAACTGTTATATAAAATATCCTACAATTGCAATATTCGTCTTTCGCTCAACAAGACGTTTAGCCATGGGGATACGGTGGAATGTCCCTATTCCGTTTTTCTTCTTACGGAGGGAGGAGGAGGCACAAATAAGGGAAAAAGCGAACGAATAAAGAACAAAGGGGGAAGAAATTGAATTGCCCCCCCCCCCTGTAAAGAAGAAATAAGCATAAACCACGGCCCCTTCATAAAGAAGAACTTAAAACTTAATTTTGAACTTGTTGGTCATGATTTGTTAAGTTGAGCTTGATCCTGAAATACCTGTAAAGATTTGACCTTGGTTTTATTGACATATGATATTTCACTAAATTTCACTGAAACCATCAAATGGAAAGGGAGTGGAGCTTGGGCAAACTGTATTCAGAACAAAACTGTTCATTGTTCTCGCTGATTGTCAATCATGACACAGGAAATTTGTTTGATAAAGTGACCCACAGAAGAAACTTATGATCTTATCATTAGAAAAGGGATGTGTCTTAGTAATGCGATGTATTAATAGTTTTTATATTTTACACGATGTTAGAGTTTTATATACTGGATACGTTAACCAATAACGGGTGAATACAAAAGATATTACATTATTAAGATAAATAATTCTCACCCTGCTTATCCAAAAGTAATGAATAGAATGTTTTCAACAGCTGGTTTGAAGCAAGCCTTTATACATCGTATGACGAGTCTTTGAATCTTATTTGCGTAACTTAACTTAAAACTTGTCAATATAACTAAGGTCCAGGCGCGTAGTCCGAAGGGAGACAATTCCCCCTCCCCTTTTGTGATGCACAATTGTCTAGATTGTCATTTATAACTAACTTTTTTAAACTCCAGCCACTTTGCGGCCAACAATTTGACAATATCCAAGGTTCCCCTTTTTCAAATCCAGGCTACGCTTGCTGCTAAGGAAAATAGCTAGAAAAGAGTTATTTAAACGCTATGCGTTAATAACATATTTTTTTGAAACTTACGATCAAATTTAACCAAAACATTGAAATAAGATTCACAAACCTCTGTGAGAAATTTGGTATTTATGAGTTGTGTCTAAGTATATTTATTTTCCCTGTGAATGCATTGCGTTTTTGCTGCAGCTAAGATTAAATTGTTGCACCAAGGTGTATCGACTATCGACACTTTAAGGAGGGTGCTATATCAAAAATGTGTAGGGGTGAATTCAGCGCTACGTTTTTTTTTAAATTCATAAAATATTCTTGTTTGATTTATACTTGAACCTTTTCGTGATTTCTATTAATATACTCGTCTTTAATCTTCTTCTTCCGCTGGTCTCACATATCAAAACTAGCAAAATTGAGTACCCGTAGAGAGTACAACCACGTACATCAGACTCAAAGGGACATAACTATGTCAAAACTGTTTTATTTTAAAAATATAAATTCCAGCTTTGAGGGACACATTAATTAATCCTCTGTGCAAATTTTCAGATTTCTATCTTTGACAATGGCGCAAAAATTAACAAAGACAGTTAGCAAAGTAGTCAAAAGGGACATAACTCTGTTTTTCAATTGATTATTCGAATAATTGTGAAAGCTGGTGTTAGATAATCACTAGAATGGCCGCTTTGCAAGATTTCAGATTCTTAACCTTTAAGATGTGACCACAGCGTGTTTTTGCCAAATTAACAGATAACATATAATACTCAATAAGGGCCATAACTCCGTCAGTTTTTCACAACTCTTTCTGGATTTCAAAAGGTGAATTTATATTTTAGGTCTTTATCTTTCAAATATGAAAGGGATCCAAACAAAATTACTCGAGTTATCGCGTAAATAGACAGACAGACAGACAAGATGAAAATATACCACTACACAATATAATTGTGTGCGTGGAATAAATGCGCACTGAGTGTATTTCCTCGGATCACGCTGATTAGAAACAAAATATCATCCGAATACCCAGACAAAACAGTCCGTTGATATTTGTCATGGATGTGAACTATTAACCTATGTTTCTGCAATAGTACTCAATAACCCCAAACAAGTATAACATTTGCACAACATTTCTATCAAACGGATGTGACCTTTGACTTATTTTACGATTTTTTTTTAGCAAGGCAAACTAATTACCAAGGGATAATAGACAAAAACTCGATCGGCAGGTTTCTTCTTCTCAATAGTGCGCAAGTTTATCGTGCAGGACAGTGTACAGCGTTATACTGCGCCGCGCAACACACAGTCCTTAATGTATCGTTTAAAGTATATTATTGATTGTAATCCAAGCAGGAATTTAACTTTTAACTTTTTTTAATACACATTTTAATTTAAGGAAATTTCTTATACTCCGTTTCGGGTTTGTTCTCTATCTGAATACTCATGTTTCTAGTTAAACAATTTGCTTTTATGTGTGACCATAATGTAAATAATAGACATCATTATTTTGATTGTCATCAATACAATCATTTCGATAGCTTAATATCAAATCATTAATCAACAAATTGTCGTGTCGATAGGCGCTTTGTTTGTGGACGTCTATTGTGACAGATAGTTTACAGGCAATAGAAAAAAGTGTCCTCGAGCAGGCGCATAGCCAGGATTTTTAAATGGGGAATGTCCACTCCCATTTCGATCCACTATGCTCTAGATTAGCACATTTTTTGATTCTTTTCAAAATGTCGGCCACTTGAATCCAAGATTCCCCCTCCCATTTTAAAATCTTGACTAAGAGCCTGCTCGTAGAGATTACAACTACGCACATCACACATGAGACAAAATTAACGAAGAACATATAGCAAACAACTCATAACTCAATTTTTAAATTATTCTCAGAAAATTGTTAAAGTTGATTGTAGATAGGCACTAGAAGAACCTTTGTGCAAGATATCTTAGCTCTCAAGACCATGGCATGTTTTTGTTAAATTACGAGATAGCAAATTACGATATATAGCAAAAAACTCAAAAAGGCCATAACTGCGTGAGTTTTCCACAACTATTTCTGAATTTGAATAGCAGAAAATGTATTTCCTCTCCCTACCGTACTTTAAAGCTATCTGGGCAAAATTACTCAAGTTATCGCGTTAACAGACACACACATAAACACACAAGAAGAAAATATACCACTCACGATATAGTTGTACATATAATAAAAGAAAATTCATGAAAGCATCATCTAAAGGAAGTACAATGGTCGGTAAACATCAAACGGAAGTAGGCCTTTGTATCAGTAATCAAATCAAACATAGCAATGATTTACGGAAAATCAAATTTTGTATATTAATAACTGTATAACGTATTTATATAGAAATAAATGGAGTATGATTTTGTTAGTTTTCGTTTAACTGTTGTATTATATTCATTAACGTTTATACAATTGTCAATTGTATTCATTAATTTAATTTTTCTCATGAATAATTGCAGAAAACAACACGAGGATGTTGACCGAGGTGCTGGCTGTCCTCCAGGATATTACAAAAAAAGATGACAGTCTTCTTTTGCAGCTCATCAACACCAAGGTTGATGTACAAAATACAAAATTGGGGGCTGTAGAAAAGAATGTCAAAGAAATACAGAACTCACCAGCACCGGAAGTGAAAATGTCCCCTGTGGAAGTTGCCACTTGCCAGGATTCCTTTTCAACTTCTGAGTCATGGAGTTCAACGAAAAGGGAAGTTTTGGAAGTGGTGAGGACCACAGCAGTACAGACGCAGGAGAGTTTTCTGCAAGTCGTGGGAAATTTGGGGAACAATTTTGGGGCAAAGATAAAGAAGTTAGAAAATTCTGTTATGAAAAATTTTGAAATGTTAGAGGGTCGGGTACTTAGAATGAGTGAAAATGTAGAGACTGGCACAATGATACAATTAAATGAAGTGACAGCATCTATGAAATGTATGAATGGTGGTGTGACAGGATTGGATGATCGTGTATCTGTTTTAGAAGGGACAAACAAAGATTTGTGTGGAAGAATGAAACGTTTGACTAACATATCTTTTTATCAAAGCACAAAATTGAAACACGATATTAACACCTTGAAGACAGCCTCAAAATTAGCATATGCAACCACCAACAAGAAAATAAACAAACAAACACACAAACTCGATTGCATTCAAACAAACCAAATGAGCGAAAGAAATTTGAGTGAAAGACTGGACAAGATAGACAACTCTTCGCAAGAAGAAATTAATATTTTGAAAGAAATCAACAACGAGTTTGGGGCGGGAGGGTCGATAGAAAAAATAGTCAAAAGTCAAGAAAGTAAAAACCAACAACCCCAGGGAGCAAGTGGTGTGACTGGTAGAGTAAATGTTAGTAATATGCCTAACCAGGGTAGTAGTGTTGTGACGTCATTGGTATCAAATACTAAATTTAGTAAACAAATGACAGTGACTGGTGTGAGCAAGAGACGTGTGGGTGTTGAGTGGCAGTTTAGTGATGAGATAGATTTATTGACATGTCATCATCTAGTTAGGGGTTATGTGTTGTTATGTAGTGATGGGAATATTGAAGTGGTACTACAGAACAGAAAACGTCCTGGAGATAAATCTGGTGATAGTACAAAGATAAAGTTAACTGTGACTGTTTTACCACAGGACAACACAAGGAAGGGATGGGTGATGTGTAGTGGGGAGGAGGTGGTGATTAGTGGACAGAGTGAGAACTGGGAGTGGGTGCATGGTGTGTGGTGGAGAACAAACATTAGTGACATTAAATCTCGTGGTTTGTTGTCTCAATCAGACACAATGAAAATACAATTTGATGTCGAAGTAGTGTAGACATGTTAAGGGAAGGATGGAGTATGTATCTTATGGATGACATATCTTGACATATTATGTTGAGTTTGTTTATTAGTGTGTGTGCGTGTATATTTGCGTGTGAGTGTGTGCGCGTGTGTTTGTGTCCGTGTTTGAGTGAATATTTGTGTGTGCAAAACTTACTATTTGCGTCATTTTGTCAACTCTTGTTTATTCATTTTAATAATTAATTCAATAAGATTATTATTTTGAGAAAGTCAAATTTGTTGTAATATTGTACTTGTTACTTCCCTGACTAATAATTGTGATTTTATGTTTTAACTAGATTTTTCAGTAATACAAGTGTGAAATAAGAAAGTGGATCTAAAAGTAAAAACCTAAAACCTAAAAGTCTCCTTATTTATTAAATATTGATAATGATGAATTCACTTCAGGTAATTACGGCAAATGCAATTATGTAAAATAAATTAAAGGATTAATTTTAAGACATCAGTGAACTCTTTAAGTGAATAGAAGTGTTAATGATAAACTGTCTTTATGACTTGTACATAATGAGTTGTATAATGTACACAAATTAAATAGTTAGTATTTGTACATTGTTTATAATATAAAGGGTGTAAATTATTCAAAATATTTACAACTTGTACATAATTCCAAGTAATTATAAATTGTACACTACACATAGTATATATACCTAGTGAATAATTATTAGTCTTTATGACTTGTACATAATTCATAGTCTTTATGACTTGTACATTATTCATAGTCTTTATAACTTGTACATTATTCATAGTTTTTATGACGTGTACATAATTCATAGTCTTTATGTCTTGTACATAATTAATAGTCTTTATGACTTGTACATAATTTATAGTATTTATGACTTGTACATAATTAATAGTCTTTATGACTTGTACATAATTAATAGTCTTTATGACTTGTACATAATTCATAGTCTTTATGACTTGTACATAATTGATAGTCTTTATGACTTGTACATAATTAATTGTCTTTATGACTTGTACATTATTAATAATATTTATGACTTGTACATAATTATGAATTATGTATATTTTCTTTTATTTTGCCTGTTACATGTATTCAATTAATTGTCTTCATGACTTGCACAGTATTCATAGTCATCATTATTTTTACATAATTTATATCATGTATGACTTTTACATGTTTAATAAACTTCATGCAAGTAGTTGATCAATAACATAAATACTGGTACATTCTTCATAATCTTCATAACTTTTAGCATTAGTTTTCTTTTTATTTTTAATTTTTTTGATCAATATGGCTGAATTGAATTATCAATAATAATCAGTGTAAGTAAACTGTGTAAATTTAGGTTTTAATGTTAATGTTACTGTAATGTTTCACAGCGCTATCGACTCAAAGATGTCATTAAAGTGCTATATATATTGCAATGACATCAGACAAGTATACTAAAATACAGGCCCAAGAAAGCCATATACAACAGTTTACTTTTGCCCACAGTGAGAACTTCAGTTCTATTCTAACAAAAAAGCCATACCCCAGGCCCTTTAGGTTTAACGGACAGAATGAACTGCGAATTAAAATAAATGAAAATCTTCTTCTTTCTTTTTTGCAACCCTTTGCAAATTGGTACTATTATGATAATAATACTGTAGTTATGAACTTTTCATGGTATGACTTTCTACATTTTTCAATTTGTGTTCCAAGTACTTTTTGTGTATTATTCATATGTATGGTTACATTTGTATATGTCTATATGATAAGTTTGTATATGATTGCTGCAGATCAGAAAGAATTTAATTATGTGTTATGTATATAATATGCATATGATAATAAACTCCTCTCATATTATCTTATATATAATAGAGTGTGTTTGTTATCAATAATGGATATAAACCGTTGCAATCGTTAAAGATAGAAAAGTATGGTTTTCAGCAGTGGACCAGAAATGTATTTAAAATGTGT
Organism: Clione limacina; assembly: GCA_032362205.1. Classification (NCBI taxonomy): domain Eukaryota; kingdom Metazoa; phylum Mollusca; class Gastropoda; order Pteropoda; family Clionidae; genus Clione; species Clione limacina. The sequence continues at coordinate 7,594 of JAUUEB010413193.1, forward strand.
GTAGCAACATGGCCAAGTTAGTGGGACTATTAATCATCCAGCAGTTAACAGAAAAGTAAAAGTGGATATTTCGAAGATATCATTTATTTTTATGGAATTACTGCCCTTTGTGTGATATGTTTTCAATCAATTTACACACGGCGTGTAGCCAGGAGCAAATGGGGGAATGCCCATAGACCCATATTTTTGCGACATTTTTAACTCCTTTTACAAATGTCTCATTGATTTGACACAAGCCATTGCTCCCTCTCCCTTTTAAGATCCTTGCTACGCGCCTGCTTCACATGATGACCCAATATTTATCAATGAAAATTAAACTTTGTAGTTCACCGCGGAGAAGACTAGTAGTCATACCAATTTGTTTGACTGCCACACACGAATAAATGTATTTCTGATCACTTCTAAAAACCAGATGTCTGGATCTATAACTGTCCAGGAGTTATAATGATTTGTATCAGTAAATGATAAAACGCACTGTAAATCATTTCCAGTGTTATCCTAACTTGGTCAAGACTTTACATTGTTTTATGAACAAAAACTTTAAAATGAGGCAAACATGTTTGTTTGCCGTGGTACATTGAATACACTTATAACGAAATCGTGTATAACGAATAATCAGTTATTACGAACCGTGTAAAATCTACCGTAATATATCCTTCTTTCTACCATTAGAACATATTTATTATATCGAACTATGATTTATAAGAAATCGCTTAAAACGAACACGAATTAAAGAAATGGTCGAACAATACCAAGAACAATGAATCAGTTTGACCATTATTTCGTGAAACACGACAGCTCTTTCCAAATCTTGTGATGCAAAGATGTAGACACATATTTAATAGTCTGTTTTTTGTCAAGCTAGGGCAATGTATGCAGAGATAAAAGGATATACAATGTATGAAAGAGCGAAATAACTGGCCAATTTCAACAAGTTCCTCTAATTTCAGAGTTTTTATAACGAACATTTCTTTGTTTCCCAAGCAATTTGTTATAATTGAATTCACCTGTAACAGTGTCGGGCCAATAAACCTTTCGTACTTGATGACCTGTCTCAGAGTCTTTTGCTCTCTCATTTTCAAGTATTCCTGTTTAATACATACAAATTGTTTTGTCCTTGGTGATTCTAAAGACTCCTGTTTTTTGACTGTAACAGTGTCCTTAAGAAGACAACATTCAGTTGTGATTATCAATAATTTCTCGGCTTTCTGTGTGCTATGTGAATAAACCATACTTAGTCTAAATAAGTTTCTATTAATTTCGGCATTTGTAAGCTAATTTTGCATATCTATGCTGATTTTATCATTCATTATCGCTGGCTGTTCTAGTAAAAGCCAATAAAGGCATATCCAACAGTTCACGTTTACCTTTAAGAGATGACTTCAGTTATATGTGAATACCATAGAACTGAGGGTAGGTTTAGGGAATGTCCCCCGTTGTCAAACAATGCTCTAAATGTGCACGTTATTAAACTCATTTTCAAAAGTTTGGCCGCAAACGAAATTCTGGCCACGCGCCTGCCCTCGGGTAGGAATAAGATATAATTATATTCTAAAATGACTGCATTATAATTGTACATGACAAATAACAATAGGAGGAGTTACGGAATACATCAGTTTCTGGCCGGGGGGCGAGGGGGGGGCTTAAAAACTTCAGTTGCACGGATATGTCCTCATTCCAATTGAATTTCTAGATACGCTCCTGATCGTTAGATAACGACACACATGACGAGTTCTCATCATTATTTGTCTAACACATCACTTGACACGGTATTCTGTGTGTTTATCTATTACAGTTAAACTCGTTTAAACCAAATTTTGTTCGTTTAAAAATAATTCCGTTGAAACAAACCCATTTTTGTTCAGTAGAATTCCATATAAAGGGGTCAACAACCAGCTAATGTACAATGCATGTAATGTCCGGATCCGTACATTACTTTATTCCTTAAGGAAGGTAATAGGCACACACATGCTGTTTCAAAATACAAGTGAAATACATTTTGGCTAGTCTCCAAATCAAATGACGATACTTTGTTTGCGATAAATAATGTTTCGATGTCACAAACGCCTGAAAACGATAACTTGGTCAAATTTGGTTCCGTTTACACATGAACAGTTTTTTTTCTGTCGGTTTAAGTTATTGCTGAGTTGTGACCGCAAATGCTTTAACCCAACTGGTATCGGACGTCAACAATAAGCGTCCGCTGACATCAGACAATCTGCATTTATGATGATTAAAAAATATCTTTCAAAACTTGGTATCACCATTCCCCAAAACACTTGGCTCTCTCAAACACAGTTGTGTCTAGATGTGAATCTTGTCAGATACCTATAATTTTCAGTGTTGTGGTCGAGTAGTTCGGTGGACTACTTGAACAGAGTAGAGTAGTTGAATATTTTCAACTACTTGAGTAGTGTAGAGTAGCTCCTGATAAAAATCTATGGATAGTCACTAAAAATAGTAATCATCACCTGAACAAATTAAAAGGTTTGAAATTGAAAGATTAGTGCACTATAAACTATTTACATTATCATGTAACAAAATTGAAAAAATGATAAAATGTACTAAAAAATTGTGTAGAAGGTAAATTTATTTTAAAAAAAATTAAAGTTGAACAAAAACATATAGAAAGCAAAATATATTGATATTTTCCCAACTACTCGAAGACTTCTCGAGTAGAGTAGTCTTTGAGTAGCGTATACACACTACTTCGTTAGAGTAGTACTCAAAAATGTCTGCAACTTCTCAAGTAGCGTAGTAGTAGCGTAAAAGCTACTTGAGCACTACTCGAGTAGTATACTCATCTACTCGACCACAACACTGATAACAGTTTAGTCTAGAGGTGTGTCTTGTGAGATATCTATAATAGTTGTCTCTGGTCTCGTACAAGACTTAATTATCTCAGAAATCATTACCATGTTGTCTCGAATGGTTGTACTTAGGGACCGTTCATAAATTACGTAATCCATGGGAGGGGTCAGCCAATAGAGAACAGGAGAATATTGGCTGAATTTCTCAAGGTTAAGCTTCCTGACACGTTTAAACGTATCAGCTTAATAAAAGGAACCATTTTTTGAGGCACGGAAGTGGCATCTGTCAATCAGACGAAGTTAACTTGGTTGAAAACAAAACATAAAGACTGATTTTACGTGTCAGTGATTGTTTTACACACTTGTGTTCAAATTAATTGGATGCCTTTTATATCAAAATATAGGCCGCAAAGCACAGTTATTATGAATTCTGCTATTTGAGGATGATGTGATGTTAATAGTTTAAATTATCCAGTAATTCTTTTAACGCATAGTTGCTTCGTTTCGCCGTTATTGTTATCACTATTTGTATTGAGATTTTTTTTAAATTGCATAAGTGGGAGCGAGAACATTAGACCATACCTCTTGTTTATTATTATCTTGATGGAGTGGACTACGTTTTATCTTTCTTCTTCAATAATACAAGGTGTCAATTCCTTCCATCCTAGGAAGATCAATGGTTGTATGCGTGCACTGATAACAAATTCATATAACCCACCAAGACAGATAATTTTCACAATTTGTCAAGCTTATTTCTTCTGTTTGTATCACAAGTATAGTATTAAGTCCGCACCTGTACAATTTTGCTCTCGATACATTTTTGAGATAAATAATAACTGTGTGTTCTTTTCAGCTTATGTAAACAAAATAGTGAATCGCCAAACTAAAGCCGATTATGCGTGGCATTATAATATTATTTGTATCATCAAAGTCGTATCTAATTTAAGAAACCCGTTTAGCATGAAACCATGAATAGAAATACAGTGACGGGTCATTGATCAAACGATATTTATAGCACCGTAATTCTATTGATTGATCACTCGGAGACTACTTGAGATAGTTGAGATAGAGCCCCTCTTAAGGTTTTATCAGCACTTGTCTCTACCCACGTGACAATGAAGTGGTATGATTCCTTCTTACAATCTATAATATAATATTTGTTTTCCAGGATATGCTTGGAGGAAACGCTGTTTTTCGAAGAGTCAGTTAATATTTTTGAAATGAGCAAACATATCGGGAATTAAAATAAGAACATTTGGAAGTTTGCCGCTTATGACAATAACATAATTAACATAATTGTACTTGTAATGACCAGATGTTTTTAAATAAATAAAAAAACAAATTACGTTTGAATTTAATTCAACAAACAGCCAAGATAACGAACTTATTCTCAATATCAATATCATATATAATATTCTTTATGTTTTTACAAATCAACTCCCCTTCTGTTTTATATATTGTTAGTCACATGTTTTTGTTCCCTTTGTTTGATTTATGAGTTTATTTTTTTATTCTTGTTTACCCTTATATTGTTTATGCAATCTGGGAATAATTTCTGATTCACGTTATTTTGTGAATAGGATAGCTATTTCTTTCATTATTTAGATTTTTTTACTTTTGCAAAGCTCTTTTATTAGCTGTCACCCGAGTCATACTTATCACATATTC
>JAUUEB010413304.1:0-12070 GCA_032362205.1 Clione limacina
CCTCTACCCGTAAACTCTTTTCTGAGTGTTTTTAAACAATATTTATACTAAAATCCTTAAATATAAAAATCAATGTTCCTTTCCCCTCAAACGCCCACCATGGAAGTGGCTTAAGCGTTTTTATTTATCTTGTTAATTATATCGTTTATTTGCGACAAGAAAATCATCATTACCACCGTCTCTACTTAACAAAATGAAATGAATTCGAAACTTTATAAGTGCTTCTAGAAAATACCAAAAAACGCATTGTGAATCGAAGGCGTCAAAATTGACAGGTGAAATTTGAAATGATGAATAACTTCCTAAAAACATAAAATCTTAATTTGAAGTCAAGTTTTAGTCATAAAATCTTTAAAATCACCAAGGACAAAAATTACTATTTCAAATAATCACCCGTAGTCAACCCCTATTTATTAGTCAAGTTTTTATTAATTCCAAGACCCACGAGGGGCAAAAAAGAAAAAGCATAAAGTTCCAGGTCGATGCGCCTTGTCATTATCGCGCCTCTCCTCTATCTTGTCTATCAGACTCAAACAAATCCTCACAAAAACGAAAACGAATAGCATAGCAAACTAGTCACACCTTGAATAACCAAACGCTTATTGCATAACATGGAACGCCTTTCAGTACAAATACAGATTCTAGTATGATCATAACGGGGTTAGAAAAAACGCGAATAATAATAATAACATCAAAACTCTGTATGTACAGAACAAATCAAAGAAATTCCTCGCACGTGGCTTGTTGTGTTTATAAAACTTTGGGCTGGTTGCATTCACAGCTGGTTTTTGTTCTTGTCCAAGGGAAAATGCATGATTTTAAGTAGGTTATACATTTTACGAACAACGAGGAGTTATATCCCCTCATCGACCCTCTTTGTTTTGTAATTAACAAAGTCATTTGTTCATGTCTTCTAACGCCATTGGTTCAATTTATTCTTAGTTAAGAAAAATTATGTCGTTGTACTTGGGTTAAAATGGAAATAGTTTGACAAATGAGCAGTGCGTATATATGAACCTTGCAATCCTAGAGATTAATAAGTGTGTGTGTTAATTCTTGTTAAGAAAGGTTCCTGGAGTGATAAAACGTTGTTTTTTACGATAATCAGAGTCGAGCATCTCTATATATACCATAAATTCAAGTTGGCAGCCGTCCATTTTAGTTTTATCTTCACAACTAAGGATCTCAATACATAGCCGTAAAATACTACTTTTCATACATTTATTGGTTTGAAGTTTTCATTTCTGGGGTCAAATTTTGGTTCTAATGTCATTTCGTAGGTTAAGTTCATAAGCAGTCAAAATATGTTTTTAATATCTTTTGTTAATTAAGCATTAACATTGTTAATTGTCATTTTAAGGTCATGCTGTTTATTTAAGGTAGTTTACACGAATTGTATTTATACGTGATTTGAGATATAGGCAACATTTGTGTAATTTATTTTCCACCAAATTTTAATGATACAATGTCAACAAGTATTCAAGATGAAAATACTGACACTTATTTCAACTTCTTTGAAAACAAATATGTAGTTTTAAATACAAACGACATACTTCAGACGTAAGTTTAGTACAAACCGTTTATAGGACTTTAGCCTGTCTATTCTATTGTCAAAGTCAAATTGATACTTTAAGATCATTCTCAAGGTAAAAACGCGTTTTCGTGTTATTTTGACCTCTAATTACCACTTTTGACCTTCAAATTAATATTTGACATCGTCAGTGATACCACCATTATATTTATCGGTGTCAAGAACATATCTATTACTGTGTTTTAACTAATTGTAGCGTTTTGCTTGATAAGAATATCACTTTTATTAGGTTTAGGCCGCTATTTGTGTTATTCAATTAACTTAATTTTGAAATTAAAGTGCATCAAGGTTGCACTGCGTAGCTTCACATAGCAAATCAACAACATAAATATGCCATGGGTAACTTCTACCTTTCGTGAAGCCTTCATCAAGATTCTCTCTGCAGGCATAATAACGATCACCATTAGTGGAAATAGTTGATTTTTACTGATGGATATCAGGAGAGACTTTAATAAATTGAGGCAGATCGAAGAGGAATTTGACTTTTAAAATAAATCCATCACTGCAAGGTTCGGATTAACCTATAGGCTGATCCTAGATGGGGCCCAATCCTAGTAGAAAGAAATAAGTTTAAAAAAAAGATTCCATACCCCTTAAAATGCACCACTTAGCTTTAATCTTTCAAAAGTTAGCTTCTACTTTTCAATTTTTTCTTAGCCCTCCCCTTTAACATAGCTCTAAAAAACGACATTTAACTTCTATTTTTCAATTGTTACCAAAGCCTACCTAAAGACAGTTCTAATTTGCACTATTTAGTTCCCATTCCACCCTCGGAAACATATCTCAGAATGCAACATTTTCCAATCCCCTCCCCCCAGATCCCCTTAACATAGCTCTAGAATGCACAATTGAACTTCCATTTTTCAATATTTTTCTCAGAACCCCCTTAACATAGCTCTAAAATGCACCACTTAGCTTCGATTTTTCAAAATTCCCCAGACCCCTAAACATAGCTCTAGAATGCATATTTGGCTTCTATTTTTCAATTTCTCCCCAGATATATATCTTTTATTCCTACTCTCTTCGATTCTTAGACATTAAAAGAGGAAGTAACGCGGTTTCTTCTGGTAACGCAAATTATTTTTTAGATAACAAATAAGCTTTTTCATACAAAGTGTGTGCTCTAGTATGTTTCAAAATGAAATGAATGGATTTTCTTCTTATATAAATTGAACAACAACTCGACTGATTTTATTAATTTTACTCACGAGTTTTTTCCTTATTTTAATATAATCTATTTTGTTTTTGACGTCTACCTTTAATAAACACGAAGTTCTTTTACAAACTATGAAAAGTAATAACATATTTGAATGACTTTCTTTCGTCTCAAGCAAATGTAAAAAATACATATTTCAACTTTCGAATTGAAAAAATAGTTTTTTGCGCAAGAATAAAACTAGCCGTATGGTTTTTATTTGTTTTAAAACCAGTATGGTTTTGGAATCGTGTTAATGAATGCACTAGGACATTGAAATAGCTGGTATCAATTATAAAAAATACACATCTACAAAAAATTAAAATGGTTAAAAAATGAAGTTTAAAGTAGAATTTTCAGACCCAAATGCCTGATACTTTTTAGATACAACAAAGCATTAACTCACATTTAATATCTATGAATATGCAACTGTGTTGATTTGCATTTTCATACATTCATTTATATACCAATGTGTTTTTCTAGCTTCCTCTCTTTTTAATATGAATTTAGCTAAGTGATTTTTTTTAAATATTACGAAAATATATGGAGGGAAACGATTGAAGAAATAAATTTTATACATTTTAACACCAAAGGAAAAATAAAAATATTTAGGTGCTATAAGAACCATCTAAAACTAGCCCTCAGTCGTCGACTTGTTAAAACCAAGTCGGAATTCAGTATTTCTTGAGATGTTATAAACTTGAGCACAGAATGCTTTACGAATAGACATTTTATAAAAGTCACTTATTTGAGATAAGACCTTTCGGCCTAAACGAGCCGCTTCAGATCTGAAACGGCCCGTTTAGGGCGAAAGGTCTCATCTCAAGTAATAACTACTTTTTATTTTCAAATAGTGGATATCCGTTAAATACAATTTTGACTGTGACTTTTATAAAATGAAATTCAGTATATCTACGTAATAATGTAACCCTTGGAGAGGTGCCAAAATAAGGTTATAGTTTATGAAATCAAAGATGTTTATCATTTTATATGATTACACGAGATGTAAACACATTGTAAAATAAGATAATCAAGTACGATTAGTTTCTTAAATGTCAGTATGTCTTTGTTGAGGCGTAGCTCAATATGAGCTGAGTAAGAATAAGTTCCCTAGTGTTCTGAACATATTACTCTGTAGGCTGAAAAGTGAATGGTGTTTTTTTTTACGGCACCCGTGTCTACTTTGTTGTGCCGAATCCTCGAGGGAGAAAGAAAGAAAAGGGCAGAAAAAGAGATATGATGGCTGATGACTGTTGAAAACATTTAAAACTATGATTCAATCATTTAAACTATCTTTGCCTTTTTTCTAAAAAAATATCTTTTTCAAGTTACAGATTTTTAAACGCTTCAATTTCTTCAAAAATTTATGATTTTATTTTTTTTATTTTGTCGTGTACATTTTCAAGAATTATTATAGATTGAACACATCTTCGTGGTTATTAAGCACGCCGACTTTTTGAAATAATAAAAGAGCTTGCGAGTTTATTTTTCAATCAGTTAAAGTGTTTATTCAGCATATACATGCATTAAAACCATAATTTTACCTCTTTTAGATAACAATTAAGAATTTCAATCGCGATTAGAAGAGAAAACATAAATAATGTGTAAGGTTGACTTTTCATTGACAATTCCTCTTGTTGATTCGCTTTTATATTCACATCTGGTTTCTCGCGGAGCGAAATTGTGAAGTCTAGTTTTGCCAGTTTTTATTCATAAAAATAAAGGGAAAATAGAAGATCCTGATAATTATATAATTAACTTTTTCTATGAATGCCATTATTTGAGTATTTTATTTGCAAACAACCAAGAATCAAACTCAATTTAACAATAAAGTATTTCGCGGTTTTTTATTCAAATGATTCATGATTATTAAGCAAACTTGAAAGCCATCTGAGTATTTAAGTACGCTTAGTTTTGAGAAATAAAATAAAGAAAACGTTGAGCGATGTAAAAAAAGTGTACTTACACATCTACACACTTTTGTTTGATCTTTCCCATGTTGCAAAAACATGTGTAATGTCACGAGAGCCTTACCTAGGTGCCACTGCAATATACCATACTTTTACACTGATCGTTGTTTCTTTGATGCAGTAGTAAAAACTTATGGTAAATTAATATTTTTTAATGTTTTGAAACAATAAACTATTCTGTCATCAAAGATCTACGACCTTTTGTATGAAAACCTTATGAAAGACAATGGTAAAACAGATGTAGATTCAGACAATGAGACTATGAACTCATTGAATGACATTTAAGGTGAATAATGTGATCGTCTTGAGGATGAAATCGCTGAGGTTGAAAGAAACAAGTACTATTTTTGTGTGCAATATTGTGACAAATGCTCGGAAGAATATTTGTTCTTCTTAATAACTTATTCGAAAGTGGATGAGTAGTTGAACAAAGGCCTTGTTTCAGGTAAATCCCAGTATACAAGAGAAAAGACAAAGAAAATAATAAAGAATCTCCATGTCTATATGTAGACAGCATACGACGACTCTCTAGACTGCCTACCTATTTATTTATATTCCCACAGCTGAGCTACAGTTACATAATGATGCTTTACCATGGAATGTGGAGAACAGACTAAGACAATATAGCGAACCTGAGTGTAGGACTGATGTAATGCTATTCTTAGTAATGTACCAAATTCAACTTACTTTTGGAAATAAGTTACAACATATTGACATCTATGAAATACCTATGGGAACAGAGAGCAGGAATACGTTATACTAATAGTATGACTACATGACATATTATTAATTCCACAACTTTGAACCAAAGCCAGAATTTGTAATCCCCACTTAACGACTGCAAATGAATCGTATCAAGTCAGATGTAAAAGCAAGTTATGAACAAGTTATGCATAGAAATAAAATCTTTGTGGAAGCGGAAATTTGTTAAACCTGGGATGAAAAGAATGTTTTGTTAAGCACGTAATCTACTTGCTGCCCTATTTGTCCATAAATTGTTTGTAATTGTAATGGCTGTATTAAGGAAACGGCAATGTTCGTCATAGAATTATTAAAGCAATATACTTGCTCAGATTACGACTCCTCTGAGATCAAACTCACATTATTTTCTTGGGTGAGAGAGTGGAAACAAATACTTGCACTTTTAAAGACCGCCCCCTCTAGAACTCATCCTTTCTGTTTCCTGGTATGCCACTATTCAAACGTTGCTTTTTGTATCGAGTGGTTACAAACTTTTATATAGAGACACGCCGACGTGAGTATGTTTCTTTCTCTTTGTAGAACTTTCCTATTTCAAACATATTAGAAAACGTCCGAAATTCTAATTAAAAATGTTTCACACTCATCATTTGTCATGTTTTTTTATCATCTAATGACAATGTTATCTTTGAAAAAGTTCTTATGATTTGATCATGAACAAGCAATATAACTAGCAAGAGTCATTATTTAACTTAAGGACCGACTTATATGAGTTTTTTAAAAAGATTTCTTGGTATGGTGAGAAGATTATAGACTTAGATGACGAGAAAGAAGCAAGATCAAATTTTGGTACGATAGAAAGGAATCATTATAAAAAGACATTCCGATTAGTAAACCAGATTTATGATATACTACTTAGCCTCACTGTGTTTTAATGCTTTAAGTTATTACAACAACGTATACATGTTCTTAATAATACGCTTTGTCAGGCCGTTATGAGAACAGGTTATTGTCTTTCACATTGCCATCGTCTTAATAAGAGATTCTACTGTTGCATTTTAAATTGTCTAAACAGCCACAAAATGGGTTTCTTTTGTATTTTGTTGTCATTTAAAGAATAAAATGTTAAAACGTTTAAGAATGTGCTTTTTACAGTTTTATGAGTCCAGTTATTTGTATTTCATAGAGCTAAATAAATGGATAAATTGAAATGAAGATTGCAGCAGGTGACATTGAAAATTGCATACACTTAAAATATTTTTATGTCAAGATAGCAAACTGTTAAATCAGAACACATTTTTCATTATGTCGAAATAGTCAAGAACTTTTACAAGAATAAGTTCATCATGAAATAGATTTAAAGTCTTTAAAATGTAGTAAATATTTGAAAAATGATACCATATGAGAAGTATACAAATACAAGAAAGGGAAATCAAGCGGGAGTGAATACATCTCAGTATACGTTCACGAGCCGAAAAAGGACTGGCTTAAGGCGCATGACCCGTAATTCGCTGATTGTAATTGTTTAAAGCTCTGATTACAAAGAATCCATAATATGACATTGTTGTCAAAAATCTTCCATTATGCCTCGTTATTACAAATATGTTACTAAACTTTGGTTAAAGATACACAGTACGCTTAGTTATAAAGAATGAATCAATTTAATCTAAAATTTATCAAATTTTAAAAACAGTCGAAAAAATTGCCTGATAAAAAGTATCACACAAATAGATAGAAGAATAAGATACACTATCACAAAAAATTGCAAGAAATGTTTAACCTTAACAATTACTGTCATGTGTATGCTGTCAAACCTGCATGTAGCCAGCCACTTTTTTGTGAACACCTGGATAAAGACCGGTGGTCTGTATTGACCATTTAAGTTCTTTGCTTTATTATTTACCTCTGTATAAAGGTCACTTCCCTAGTAAGACAGGTTTAGCTATATTTTGTTAGGTTATCTGGAAAATTACAAAAGTTGAAATGAGTGCAAGTCACACAAAAAACAGTATTATTCAGCAAAAGCTAACTAACCTTCAAATGTGACACTGAGTGAATAGCACAGTCCTTCGAGAACGTCACTAATTACATTGCCAATGAAAACAGATAAGGAGATGTTGGATGTTCAAATAAGAAAGAGAGAAGTTAAAGGGAAAGGAAAGTGAGTTTGGGGATTAGACGAAATATTTGTAATTTGGACCTTCTTCTGGGAATGGAAAGAGTATAAATTTGAAGAAAAAGCTGTATTTTGAAACGAACAAAAAAGGGCAGTGCTAAAGATAAATGAGAACCCTCAGAAGTATCCTGATTTGTTTACATGTTACAATTGAACGACCGGGATTCATGCTAAATCGAAAAATGTAATTTCTTTCATGTGACGATCTGAAGAAGTTTCAGACAATTACGCAATGCATTTCATATATTATGAAAGTCTTTTGCTTGATTGGTAGGCATAACATGAAATGGAAAAAAACTAATCCCCCCCCCCCCGTTATTTCCGAGTGAAGTAATAAGTAATAATATATTCTGAATCAAAAGGTGTACTTATGAAGAATATCTATTGGAATCATACCTCGACCCCTGGCCCAAATTAAATTTATTTCAAATACAATATATTGAGAGCACATTCTTATGATGGCAAATGTAAGAGTTTTACTTCAATCTTATTTTTGAATACTCTATATATTTTTAGAAATCACTCTTATGAACCTAAAATGTATAGCTTTGATTGAAATACTAAATTGAGCACAGCCATTGCCATCAAAAGTCTTTAGGTCCCCTCAAGTACTATATTTTGCTATATGTTGAGAACCTAATACAGGCCAATGACTCACGTAAAAGGCACTCAATTTCACAAACAATCTTATTAGTTGACTTAAATTGTCGCTTGAAATGTTTTTTCTCTCATAAGGCTCATTTATTTGATTACCAATAGGTATAAAAACGTAAAATCTTTGCACAATTTGATACAGGTCTATTTTGACATTAAGTCCCTTTGACTTCTCAAGATTTTCAATTGGGTACTAATTAGCCTTTGTTTGGTCTTTAGTATTATAGCCTTTTTTACTTTTCAAATAACCCTCCAAGGCATAAAAATTTCAATTTCAAGGGGTCCAACCACAGATCCACTTTAGTTTTTTTAACAACCGAGAAAACAAGGAAATGAGTAAATAAAAAAAACACTATCTTAAGACCCCCCCCCCCCCCCGGATCAAATTGAGTTTTAGAGCAAAACAGAATAAAGATCCAGTTCTGCATTGTATGCTTCTCTCCTTCGTTCAAAAGGGTCATCGATGCTCAACTGTTTTGATTTGCCAAGGTATAGAGAGACACCCAACTTATTAACTGGTAACCAGTGTAGGGATGATCAAGTTAAGCAGAATCCAAAGATAATCCTCCGCACGATACCTGAGAGGAATCAGACTGTCAGTTTCAATACTCAATGAGTTTATTCCGATTCACGACTGTCTAGCCTGTCTGAGTCCCGCCCGACGAGACAACTACCTGTTATTACAAAAAGCAATAGCTTTGCCACGGCTAATTTGCTGAAGGATCTCAGCCTAATCACGTAAACAATAATTATTTACATCCGTTTTATCGTAACGAGACGAAAGCAGCAGAACAACACTTTTTGGTATTAGTTCCAAAATAATAGCATTGGAAGTTATAAGAAGGACGATTTAACATGTTATCTCTTTCTCTTTCTCTGTTGCAATATTCATCGATAAGAATGCCATCACATTATGTGGCATTAAAGTGCCGACAAAGCAGAATGGGCAAATTTCAAACGTTATGTTAGCTTCTGTCCCACCACAACAAATTTAAATTATGGCTATGCAGTCAATAGAAGAATACAAAATATTTGGGAGAATACACATAATTAGAAAAAATCATACACATTTGTAGGTTAATCAAATGGAAGATATTGAGCTTGTCATGGAAACTACTTTCAGTGACAAGAGAGATGTACACGTCACTGTCTTTGTTATGATAGAAGCAATTTCTAGTTTCATTGAACTTGTTTTTAAACGTGATAATTAGCAATACCTAAATTAAGTTAATGGGTTTAAAGTTTCAAAATGTACACAATAATCTGGTAAATTGTAAAAATATCAAGACATTGATAAAGTATATGATTCCTAGAGTTTTGAGTTTGGTCAAGAGAAGGGACTAGGTCCTCATTCTAATCACTTATGATTCGGACATTTTAAACTTAATAAACTGCATTATCATTGTTAAGGGGTTCCTGGATAAAAACGTAGAATTGGTATTGTAAACAAAATGATTGTGTTATTTGTCCTTTTCTATAAAAATACCCGTCGTAAATTATATTCATAAGGAAGAAAATCAGGCTATGCATTGTCAATAAAACGATCATGAAATATGTTCTATGGATAAAATTGTGTTTAGTGTATATGGATAGGAGTAAGAAAAGAATGTTCGTGTAAACGTAAACAACTGTGTGCATGCCTAAGAGTGAAATAAGTACTAAATGTTTTTTAATTACAAATTATCAAAATGTAATTCAAATGTTATTGTCAGTGACGGTTATCGTGATCGTTGTTTGGTTGTTTTCTTCTTCATTAAAATGACATTATTTTGAATCATACAACAAATTCTGTAACAACAGAAAAATATATTAACTCCCGAAAGATTGAACTTGTTGCCCTTCAACACTTAAAGGGTGTATTTTATTGAATTTGAAATAGATGCGGGTTTGATACGTTAGTAATATTCTATTCTATTATCCTTACCAAAAGAGCAGCAATAACTCCACCATTTGTAAGTTAAAACACAGAATAACGAAACACAGGTTTTCATAATCCTCAAAAATGTACGAAATTGAAACGATGAAAGCGATCACTTTTTCGGCAGAATCAAACATATACAAATCTATACACAAACACGCACAAACATCGCACAAAGAGGAAATTTCTCCATCATAGAGGTGTTGGATTATCCGTAATTCTACATTCGGAAGCTAGTTCACGTCTTGCTATGAACGAAAAGGGGAGAGCACGAACCGGTAGGTAAGACTCACAAACAGGGGGCGACAATAATGCATGGATATAGAGTTACCTTCATACGTCACAACTGGGATCATCCCTGTAATAATTTTAATGAGTTCAGTGGATGCCAAATTATTTGTTGTGATTGGTTCGTTTTTTTCTTACCGTCGACATTTTTGCTCATATTCGTGAAGTCTACAAGAAATGAACGTATAGCAAAAATTAATGAGTATTGCTGATTAGCTAAAATACGATTGAAGTGTATGACAGAGTCCACAAAGTTGCAACATTTGAAAGGCAACATTTTAACAACTTCAACAGTTGGAAATGATAACTTAGATCATAAGCATTTCGGAAAAAAACTATTTATCTTTTCTTTAAAGTAGATGATGCGTCGGGTTTTTGGTATGTAACATCCATATGACCAAAATAATCAAATAACGCACTGCTAATTTGGCAAACTATTTACATGTCTACCAAAGTTCACCGACATATTTTTTTCGAAATTTAGAATCAATTGACACAATGGCATTAGAAGACATGTAAAAAAGACTTTGTTAATTACAAAACAAAGAGGGTCGATGAGGGGATATAACTCGTTGTTCGTAAAATGTATAACCTACTTAAAATGATGCATTTTTCCTAGAATAAGAACAAACACAGCTGTGAATGCAACCAGTCCAAAGTTTTATAAATACAGCAAGGCGCATGCGAAGAATTTCTTTGATTTGTTCTGTACATAAAGAGTTTTGATGTTATTATTTTATTATTCGCGTTCTTTCTTACGCCGTTATGATCATACTAGAATCTTCTTTTGTTTTGAAAGGCGTTCCATGTTATGCAAATAGCGTTCGGTTATTCTAATCTCAGAATTGTTATGTGATTGTGTCTGGTTTATAAGGTGTGACTAATTTGCTCTCCTATTAGTCTTCGTTTTTGTGAGGATTAAATTTTGTTTGAGTCTACTAGACAAGATAGATAAAGGGCGTGATTTTGACAAGGCGCATCAACCCGGAACTTTATGCGTCCTTTTTTATGCCCCTAGTGGGTCTTGGAATAAATACAAACTTGACTTGAGATGAGGGTTTTATGTTTTTAGCAAGTTTTTCATCATGTCAAACCTCACCTGTCAATTTGAGGTCTTCACATTGGTCTTTTCCAGAAGCAGTTATAAAGTTGTGAATTCATTTAATTCTTTTTTTAGTAGAAGAGGTGGTAATGATGATTTCCTTGTCAAAATAACTTTAACATATAAATAACAAAATAAATAAAAACCCTTAAGGCACTTCCATAGTGGGTGTTTAGAGGGAAAATGAACCCTTTTATATATTTAACGGTCATTGTATCAATATTGTTAAAAAATACTTAGAAAAATGATTGCGGGTAATGGAAAATCCTTTTCAGTTAATTTTGGAAAATCAGGTGGGTTTATTTTATGTTCAGGTAATCTACGGATTTAGATAAAACGTCTGGTTTTTAAACAGCCACAGTTTTGACCAAAATGACCCACACAATTGCATTTTTTCTAAATATATATAAATTTAACTCACGTAATAATGACTTCTGGAGGGAAAGCCTTTTTCATGGTGTTGAAACCAATCCTCAG
>JAUUEB010413415.1:0-12070 GCA_032362205.1 Clione limacina
ATACAAAGTTCCTGCAGATGAGAAAGAAGCCTTAGCTTCATGTGAGTTTCCTTTCTGTGCCAATAATATAATTTGATTTTTTTCTATCAGGACAGCTGGTAAAACTGCTTGTCCACACAGGTGTGACAAGGTATCTTGAGTTTAAATCCTGTGATGGAAGCTATGTATACAAAGCTGGTAAAATATACAAAGTTCCTGCAGATGAGAAAGAAGCCTTAGCTTCATGTGAGTTTCCTTTCTGTGCCAATAATATAATTTGATGTTTTTCTATCAGGACAGCTGGTAAAACTGCTTGTCCACACAGGTGTGACCAAGTATCTTGAATTTAAATCCTGTGATGGAAGCTATGTATACAAAGGTGGTAAAATATACAAAGTGCCTGCAAATGAACGTGAAGCCTTATCTTCTTGTAAGTTTTTAGTGTTATGGGAAAGTGTGTTTAACAAAGTCAGAGAATTTGATGAAAATTGTCGTAAAAAGTTGCCCTGTAGCTGTTAGTGGTTGGAAAATATATCAGTTTTTATGACAACTGCTGATTTTAAGTTTTCAGTTGCATTGTAAAATGGCCTAGTAGTTACTTCTTAGTTTTTCTAATAGGTTTGCTAATACTTGAGCATCATTCTTTTAGGATCAGAAATTTTTGTTGAAAGTCTGGGTGAGTGTGTGTGTGAAAGTGTTTTTGTGACTTAAGTCATTGCGGTACATTGAAATTGCAAGTCTATGCGCCATGCGCCCACCGCAAATCAGTTGCTCACAGGCCAGTATAAACCTGACAGTACGGGTTTGCTTAGCGGCTGTAGAATTATTACAAAACAGTCTCTTTTAGTAAAACTGTCAAATTGTTAATCTCAGTAGCCAGTTTGTTGTCAACTTATGATCCTTGTTCCACAAGTAAATGTCAGTGGAGTTATTCATAGAATTACAAATACTGTTAGCTTATACTGCAAATACTGTTAGCTTATACTGAAAATACTGTTAGCTTATACTGAAAATACTGTTAGCTTATACTGCAAATACTGTTAGCTTATACATTTTATGAAAACATGTCAGGAGTTAGCTAAGAACAGATAAGGAAAGAGAACAGACATTGAGGTAAAATTCTAGCAAGGCGTAGCTAAAACAGGAAAGAGTTAAAGTATGTCAATTGCTAAAATTCAATAATGTGGAAGTTTTACTGCAAAAGCAACTATTTTGTACTAATTTGACAGTTAGAAATTAAAATCCTTCCGGTTGGTGCAGTATTAATACATACACTGTTCATTCTTCACAAAAGTTCAATAAACTTGTGTTGTCATCTGTGTAGTGAAAAGCCTCAATAATCTTGTGTTGTGAATAGCCTAAACTGTTTGTCATCTGTGTAGTGAAAAGCCTGCACGCTGGAACAGTCACACTGGCAGGCCGAGTCAGACACTGAAGAAGGATTTAATGTTAACAGTAATTTTTGAAATATTTTTTTCAACGAAAGTCTCTTCCTTTTTTCAGCTTTGATGGGTATCTTTGAGAAAAGACGATTTAAAAACTTCTTGCAGTTTGTGCAAGATTTCAACGTTGATGACAAAAGTACCTGGAAAGACATTGATCCAAGCAAGAATGGCAAACAGCTTTATGAAAAATTTGGTCTTGATAACAACACTCAGGACTTTACAGGACATGCCCTAGCTCTATACCGAGATGATAAGTAAGTCTGTAAACAATGCTTACAACAACATACACAGGAACATTACATACATTTGACTTTACAGGACATGCCCTAGCTCTATACTGAGATGATAAGTAAGTACTGTAAACAATGCTTACAACAACATACAAAGGAACATTACATACATTTTACTTTATAGGACATGCTCTGGCTCTATATAGAGATAAGTAAGTACTGTAAACAATGCTTAAAACAACATACACAGGAACAACCTTTTGTTTTCACTTCTTAAAAAGTAAACCAACAAAGGATATAAACTTTTAAATTATAGCGCTTTAAGTGTGCTCCGTTTAAGCATTGTTTACTGTAGTCGGGTTTTACTGTAGTCGGTTTTTAGATATCTATTTACATCTACATTTTGGAAGATCCACTTTCTTTCAAAGGTCTTCTTGATAAAAAAAATATGTTTTCTATTTTGCCAAAATAATTACAATCAACAAACAATTTAAATTGTTATGAAATTAAAATATCTAGCATTTTACATTCTGGCATTAATGTACAATACTTAACATGAATATGAACAAATAGAAATATTAGAATTAGCTGTTAAGTCTTCTGTATTGATTGTTGTGGATTACATTTATTGATATCTTCTCCATTACAACTGCATCTCACAGGGAGGTTTGGGAATGTGACATTGAATTGATCTCACAGCTTAGCTGATGTTCCTCCATGGGGTTAATTTCAGGAAATTGTTTGCCTTTTCCATGGTTGCCACATCCTGATCCCGGAGCAAGGGAGGCTAGTAAAATGGCTAAAATAGCCTGGAGGAGAAGCAGTCATCCCTCACGAGGGAGAATTGTCTGCCCTCAGAGAGTTGTCTGTACTCGCGAAGGGATATTTTTGGAGCTACGTTAGTCATTACTCGTCTCTTTCATTTCTCTCACAGAGAGAGTTCCAGACATCTAGGTCGCCTGTTGTTGGTAGCACCTTTATTCCCTGCCTGCATATATTGATTTTTTCAAAATACTAACTGGGTCAATGTTTAAATTATGACAGAGAGTGCGATTGCACTTTTAGCAGGGAACCATTATTAACTGATAGATGGGTCGCTGATGTGATGATTGTTTTTCATAAAAAAATAATATAAAATCGGGATCAGCTGAGAGGGTAAATTTGTTATCTAGAAAGCATTATTTAAACACTGTATGAAAAGATAAAAGACTTTTGTGCAGACATATACATTTAGACAGAGACACATGACTCAACTTCTCCAGCTTCACAGGAAGCATACAAGATGTTTCTGAAAATTTTGAAAATATAGTTCAGTTAAGTTGGGAAACTTTTATGACGAAAATAAACGATACATAAAAATATTTACATTAACATTGGGTTGAGGGCAGGAAATGTTCCTCTGTAATTTATTGACTCATATAGGAAAATACTAGCGTCAGACCCCCAACCCCCAAATAGTATTTTTGGCGGCTCCATCTCAGTTATGTCTAATTTCATTAAAAATGGTTCCAAAATGCTCAGGAAACTATCCTGCATCATATCAGGTGGAGACCTTTTTGATTTGAAACATCACCTTTTTTAGTCCACCCCTACTGATAGCTTCATATTGTTCTTAGAAATAACCTAATTGCTTTATATTGTTCTTAGAAATAACCTGATAGCTTCATATTGTTCTTAGAAATAATCTAATTGCTTTATATTGTTCTTAGAAATAACCTGATAGCTTCATATTGTTTTTAGAAATAACCTGATAGCTTCATATTGTTCTTAGAAATGACCTGATAGCTTCATATTGTTCTTAGAAATGACCTGATAGCTTCATATTGGTCTTGTTCCTTTTAACATAAAAAAACGTAAAACAGGCTTTCCAAAACAGGGTCAAAGATCTTGATTTTGTTTGATTGAAAAAACGATAGTCGGTGTGAGCAGATGGGCTGATAGAGAGAATCAAAGCAAATGTTTTTTGTTTGCAGACCTTGAAAAGATTACAGCACACAGAAACACAAAGCATGTGAAAGTATAATTAACAAAATAATGTAGTACATGACCTTTGTGAATTCACCTGTGGAATAAATTGACATATCTTTATTCATGATTTGGTTCAATTTTTAGTATTTGATTTATCCCTGGGCACCTGGTAATTGTCTTTGGTCTTTGTTTTTTCCAGGTACATGACAGAAAGTTGCACAGATTTGATAAGACGCTGTCGACTATACAGTGAATCCTTAGCTCGCTATGGCAAATCACCCTACTTGTACCCCCTTTATGGTCTTGGTGAGCTCCCTCAAGGCTTTGCAAGGTGATTTTATACACAGATGAACATTTTCAAGATTTACAGATTTTAACTATCTTAAAAGTCATAGAAATAATAAATAATGTTTAAAATAGTTAACAGCAGCTATTGAACCAATGACCTCAGGTATGTGCAGTGTGATTGTGATAATTCCTGTGAGTGGTAATAAATAGTCAAATATACACACAATATTTAACAGCTGCAACCACATAGTTCATATGTCATATGTTTACGAATATGGAAAACGACTATAAATGATGATGATGATGATGAACCACTCTGCCCCCGAAGGAAGAATGACGTAACTGACATGAACTAAGTTTTGAGAAAAATGAGTTTAATTTTCAACACCAAGCCCGTTAAAACTAACACACCAACAAATATCGGGTTTCGATTTTTAGCTTACTTATGATATGTGTAAGTTTCGTTTACATCCCTCAACAATTTTTGGGGCCAACGCAGAAACTCTCTTTTGCCATGGGTGTTTAAACTAAAACGCTGTTAATGCCGAAGGGTAAATCAGCGTAAAAGTTAAAACTACTCTAGCATTGGTAATAACGCTGTGATCTTTCAGAAATTCCAAAGGCAAAAAGTTGTAACTAGACGTAAACTGTTTTTTTTCGCTGTCACCTTATTCTGACAATTTTCAAGGCTGGAAGCGGATGACGTTAATAACTTTTTGCAGCATGGCTCAAAGGCAAAGCAGCGTATTGTTGCAGTTAAGTCATTTTAGTTTGAGACAAAGTGACGCAACATGTCATTTACTCAGTATTGCCACACAGACAGTTAGTTGCGCGGCTTTGTCTTGGGTGACTGATGAGTGATGAAAAAATGTTAGTTACGTGCAAATGTCATAGCTTCAAACAGAGAACCCTTGTAGATACAACAATATGCTTTTGTCAGAAAGGCATTGAACAGAAAGGTGAGAGACACACAACCAGCAGCATAATGGAAAAATGAGCATCATTTCATTACAAAATTGTCCGCTACCAGCTTGAAAACATCTGATTTTTTCAAGCAAAACGCCCGTCGCTTTTCTGCTTTAAGAAGCTCTCATATTTAGACTGCTGAAGGTCATTTTCATAATTAATCTCCAGTAAGACTTTAGACTTAAGAGTTCATGCTTGTAAAATCCCACTTTAAATAGTCAATTTACAATACAAATTTTCAAAGTAAAAATCACCCTTTCACAGCTAGGATCAAACCCTTTACCTCAAGATTAAAATTGATTTAAAGAACACAAAGTGTAACATTTAGGCACTGCTCGAAGGTTACAAACAGTTGATTTAAATCAAAATAATCTAGTCATGCTTTTTCATTAAGAAACTATTTTCTACTAAACATTATTTATAGCCTGGAGACAAAGAATTTGAGTTCTTTTGCATTTTCCCTTAAAACAAAAATCAACTTTGATAAGTTGCCTGATTTTGTGTTACTGCTGGTCTTTCAACTCCTGAATGCTATTAAGTTGTCCCATACATTTACCATCCTCTCAGTTGATGGTGTTTACCTAGCACCACCATATATTTCCATGATAATAATAATAATGGCACTCATATAGCGCTTTCCCTATGGAGTAAGCTCAAAGCGCTTTAGTTATTATGATCTCCAATACATGAAGACATCTTCCTATATTTATTGTGAGGAAGGCAAGCAAACAAGTAATAGCTTGTAACAATCCAGCACCTCTTCCTTGCCTACCCTGCAGAGTGGAGGATCCATCCACATATCTTGATACCAGTATTCAGTTGTGTTTTTAAATTTTGATGACCAAAACAGTGAAACCTCTTATGGTACAATGACCTTTAGTGGCATCATAATGGGTTCTAGGGTCGAACGTTATATAACTATCAATAATAATTGCTTTTTCTTGTGCTTCAGACCATGGGTGTAATGTCCAAGCCTGAATCCGGAAACAGTAGGACTGAAATTTATAAAACCTAAAAGGCCACATGGTAGAGGTTGAGTATATAAAAAAATTGCGCCTGAGGACTTGCACCCATGATGTTGACTTACATGGCAGGCACCTTAAAGTGGTTTCACTGTACATTAAGAAAACACAGTCATTATAGAGTTAAGATTGAATGACAAAACTAAGTGAATATTTGAGACTTTGGACAGAAATGCAGCATACGTAAATAAATTTCAATTAAGAAGTATCATAGATAAATGGCAGACTTCTGACTTTTTCACTAAATCAGAGGAAGGATAAATATAAATGTGAAAATGATCATGGATAAAAAAAATTTTTTTTATAGAAATTAGTAGTAGAGCATTTTTGGGGAGTTATTGAGCATTTCCTTCTTAACCTTTATATGGCAAAGTGGACATAATTGTGAGGGAGCCCATTACAAATAAAGATTGTAAATGTGACTGAAATCCTCTCGTTTGCTAACTCTTGCATTGCAATCTAGCAGCCTCTTTTGCCATCAGCCACTCATGGACTCTTTCTCATCAGGTTTACTGCAGCTCACATGTAGAAATGCCATTTTCAAAATCATTCTGCCTTAATCTTCTTTTATGCCTGCATTCCGTCAAACAAAGTTTTCTATCACTCGTATCAAACAAAGTTTCGACATTTTCATCATGAATTCACACAAAAACATGCAAGCAAATTCAAAAAGCATCCAAGAACACAATCTCACTTCATAAGAAAACCATTTATTTTCTTCATTTTTCTCTCATTTTAGAAAATTTAACCATAAAACAATGAACCATAAATTGTCACACCTATACGAACACAAAAGTTATGATGTACAATGAATCTGCAGCTAGCTTTGTTCATATTGAAATGACTATTCAATACATACTAATAACGACTTGATGCGAAAACTGAATTTAACAAGAGAGTTGTTAGAAATTGTTGCCTTTAACTTTTTAGTAAGATACG
This sequence comes from Clione limacina, assembly GCA_032362205.1. Lineage (NCBI taxonomy): Eukaryota > Metazoa > Mollusca > Gastropoda > Pteropoda > Clionidae > Clione > Clione limacina. The sequence continues at coordinate 6,838 of JAUUEB010413415.1, forward strand.
GTCAAAAGAATGTGGATTGCTTGATTGCAGGCTGAATATCTCAGTAATTGGCTGGCAAAAATTATCTGAGATTACCTAAGATTGTTACTTCAGATCAGTGCAGGCTTTTAAGTATTTTTAAGAAACACTCCTATTCACTGTAAAATTTAAATGAGTGGAAATGTCCTAAAAAAAAATCAAAAATTTTTGAAAACTTAACAAGCCATTTTCGTTGAATCTATATTGGACTGTTAATTGCTTTAAGAGAGTGGTGTTATAAAATGGTCTTATGTTTCTGCTCTCATTCCAAGCCAGCATTTTACCGAAACTGCACCATCTCAGATTGAAGCATACATCATACAAAGAGCTTCCACTCCTGAAAAGCTTGATCTTCAAACTTATCTGACGCAGAATCATGCTTTATCCAATCATCTGATTCAGAATCATGCTTTATCCAATCTTGCTAGCACAAACTTATGGCACATCTCATCTTTAAAAACTTCAAACTCATGACATCAACCAACAATCGACGTAACTCATGTAATCAAATCATCAATCAAGCAATCCATCAACACTATGCTAACAAAATAGAAGAGTATCTTTTACACCAAATCTTGAATAGTATCTTTAAAAAAACCGATTTCTCTTTTACAGTTAAGGCTTTATGATTATGAACAAATGAGCAAGAGAAATGTACTCAAGAGGCTTGAAAAAATAGCAAAACACTGAACTATGTACAAATGGGACAAATATTTGTCCGTGTGTTTACACAACATTAAAAAAGGGAAACATTGGCATTAAGATAACATTGGCTGAGCCTCTTGCTGATCAAAGCAAAACAACATTAATGATGAGAGGGGTGGAAATAATATTTAGCTCAAACTAAGAGCAAAATGTATTGAATTCCAACCTTATTTGTAATGAAAGCTGATAAATGACAGCAATAACATGTTACTGTTGCTGAGTGTGTCTTTTTTTCTTTTACCTTTCATGATAGGTTTTAAATGTTACCAGCATTAAGCTAATTGATGGAAGCATTCCTCAACTAATCATGAAAGACTTGTTTATTTTTAAAATCACTGCTATCAAGATGTAGCTTTCAAATTACACCCAAACATACACTCTAAAATCGGAGTTCAAACTTCATTCTTTTCCTGACAGTCAAGTTTTCCTTTACTCATGCAAAGATCTCTATCTTGCTTATCACACCCCATGCTTTCCTTTCCATCCCTCTCACTATCTCGCTCACTTGAAAATCTTTAATTACCTTAACTCCAACCCCCACTACCACGTCCGTGTGAGCCACCACCCCATCCACCATAATGACCACCAGTCGAAGAACCACCCTCATTGCCCCACCAATTACCTCCTGAACTACCTTGAGCATTACCTTGAGCCATGGCTTGATTAAAACCTTGGTTTGCGGGCAAACCCATTGGGGGAGGGGCTTGATGGTCGCCACCTCCCATATTTGTCCCAGCACCTCCTTGGTTGGGCCCCTGATTCATTCCACCCCAGTTACCCTGGTTCGACAACATGGCCTGTGCAGCAGCAAGCATTGCAGAATTCAGCAAGTTCATACCAATATTTCCAGCAGCCATACCCTGACCAGCATCACCATTCACATTTTTGCCACCTGCTTGGCCTTGTCCCATACCACCTCTCTGGTTCCATCCTCCTCCTTGAGCATTGTTGCCATAACCTCCACCACCACCGCCTTGACCATAAGACTTGCGCTCATTTCCCTAGAAAAGCAAAAAAATATTATGCTCCCTTTTCAGCACATAATACATCAAAACACAGTGTTTAAAAATGTGTTTACTGCTAGCAGGCTAATCACAGTGGCCATCACCTAAATGAGGGGAAGTACCAAAGTGTTTTAAGTGCATGTAAACACAGATTCTTTATATTGAGTTAATAGAGAAAAGAAAGACATTTTTAGAGGTTCAAAGACCGACCATTATAACAAAAATGCACTTTTCATTGCTTTGGTGTGCAGAATGAATGAATTAATATCTGTCCCTTTCGTTCACTAATATTTTCTACACCTCCCAAGTTATTTTAAACCTTTAATTTAGTATCATTGATAATCTCCACAGTCCTATGTAGTTCTGACTGAGGGCCATGAAGTTTACCATTCTAATCTGGGTTCTGCCTAGTGTGCCTCTCTTTCAGTAGAAAGGAGTCAGCAAAACTGTAGGACATGTTCAGTGGTCAGCTGATTGTCAAATCTTAAATTTGGTGAACATATGTCAGGGCTGCCAGCAGACAAGTGGGCACCTTGAATTTTTTACAAATAGGTACTAAATGGTGCAATTAAATAGGGCACTTTAAGGTCACATTGAAGGGTTAGAATGGTTCATAAATGCCTGATTTTTCATCAGATAGAAATTAAAATTTTACTGGAGAATAAGTTCAAAATTTGATATGAATATTTGCTAAAACCTGGAGTTTAAAAAAAAGGTTTGGACTCAAAGAGGTCATTTAAGCGCTAAATATATTGCAATGGCATCAAGCAAAAGGGTTACTTTTCAACATTGTCTACAAAAAATCCTCTTCATGCCCCTCCGGTAGGACACAAAGAGTAAAAATAATCATAACAATAAAATAACATCATGATGGAAATTTAACACTTCCATTTAGGTCTACATATTGTTTTATTTGGAGTCAGCCAAATTTGAAATGAAGCTAGCTTGAGCAATGAGGTATGAGCAAGTGATCACATGATCGTCGACACGAGTGTAATTTTGGCTGCGGTTACTAAAAAAATATTTTTATCCCTGTAGCTGTACAACATGATTTTTTTCTGTTAGTCTTTTCTTTAAAACCTTTACTTTAGGTATCTTTTTTAATAAAAAAGCACTGGAGTCGCAGGTAAAACTTCGGCTCCTGCTGAAAACCCCTCGGATCCAATTCGCTGGTAAAAACAAGGATCACATGACTGTCTAGCTTAGTTGCTCATACATCATTGGGTTTAGCTTTTCCAGTCTGCTGCTGCCACGTCATCACTTTAGTTACAAATTATGGGTAGCGTAAAATTGCGTTCATAAGTGGACTAGCTTCATTTACCAGTTTCTGGCTTTCCATCGAGGATTTAACAACATTTTTTGCACTTTTTTCTTTTACTTTAAGAAACCCATTAAAAATGTTAACGTTTTTCTTAAAGAAAAAAATTGGAATTTGAGAATTTCCTCGAATTGGGAGCAGAATGGGAAGCATGCAGTTTAAAAATCATGTTGCTAAAAAAGTAAGCTCCAATTTGTTATCGCACTAATAAGGCACTCTAGTGTCAAAGTTTGTAGGTGTTTAACTTTTGCATTAAAGCACATCAGCTTAAAAAATTGTAAATTTTTAATTTAAAAATGAAACTAGCTTTTCTAATTCATTCAGCCACCTTAAAATCACTTGAGTTCTGACTAAGAAATTCTGGCAAGGAGCTTACTATCTTAAGGGACTTAAATATTGTCTAAAATTAAAAAATTAATTGAATAGTACCTTATCAAAGGATTTAGGAGCAGCACTGCTGACATGCACACTAGCTCCCTTGATGATGTGATCTTCCCCACAAAGATTTTGGGCAGTATCTGCATCCTGAAATGTCACAAAGGCAAAGGCTCTGTATGGCTTTGGGATAAAGACATCAACAACATCTCCATACTTGGCAAAATAAGCTCTCAGATCATCAGCACTGATATCTTCTGTGACACGTCCAATGAAAACTTTGCGGTTCATCATTTGATTGTTTCCCTCCTGAAAAAAAAAGAGTTGTATTTTAAAAAATGACACCTATTTCTAGAGTTGTAACAGGGTTTGTAGGTACAATAAGAAATTGAAGAATCTTGACGTAGAGTGCGACTAGGTAGCGAAATACTTTGATTGACCCACCTTTGAGGGTTTTCCCTTTCCTTGGTACTTTTGATTGACCCACCTTAGAGGGAAACACTGCGTTTGGAGGGTCTTCCCTCTCCTCAGTCCCTGGTGGCAATGAAGACTTTTTTGTAGCCGTTTGAGAGCTTTCGCTGCCACGTTCGCTTCCCCCTCTCCCCCCCTATCCAGTACATGTTTTTAGTCCCTACCGGGTGGGACCAGCAGAAACTGCATTACCTAGTAGCGCTCTACGTCGAGATTCTTGAATCTCTTATTGTATTATTATAATCAATATCTAAGAATACTGCGTAATGTTGCAGCCAATAATCTCTAATAAAGCTGTAAATCCAAGCATACATAAATGAGCGGATATTCATGGGTTACAATGGGTTTAATAATGACTTCTCAAAGACATTCAAAATGGCGGATAAAAACTCTCTGAGTAAATGATAAAATATGTTTGTATACGGTAGATATAACATACTTTCGTTCAAATGAAAGGTTTATTGACATACAACTGTCCAAAAAAAGTTCATCGTTTACTTTTTGCCCCAATATTTTGACACCCTCAGAAGTCAATCATAACAGTTTCTATATCCATGTTTGGTACTTACCGATGTAATGGCTCTTTCGTCAATGGCGTCATAGATTTCATCGTCATCTTGAAAACTCATTCTTTTTCTGTTCTGCTGAGGATCTTGCCTGTTGAGAGTAAACAAAGAATGCAATGAGATTCAATTTAGATATGATTTCGGCATAAGTATGAAATCGTAAGGTTTATTACATCTGTATGAATTAAGATACAAGATACAAGATACAAGTTTGTTTATTCATCCATAAAACATGGAAATTAAGATTCTGTTCCTCATGAGAATAATACAAAAACATATACATATAAAAAGGCATGAAATTAAAAATTATCAGAAATCATTACAAAAAATAACTTGTGTTCATTAATTATGTGCATTCATCAGGATAATACAATACCTATAGTTTTGATTTAATTGTCACAAAACTTTGGTATGTAGAGTTTTTTGTATAAACTTGTACATTTTAAGATGTGAAGTTCACTATTCACTATGGGATTAGAGCCACAGTTTAACGTCAATCGACTTGAAACTTTCGCAAAATGTTGGTGAATATTCCCAAATGTGTAGTTAAGCTTGGTGAAAATCGGTCGACTGTAACAAAAGTTATTAGCTGTTTAGTTTTACTATGTTTTCTCTGTAAAATACATGCCATTAATCATGAACAGACATGAACCATATTCCGGAATTGTTCGGTAAATGCAAAGTTATATTTGGTGTCTCAAATGTAAACAAAAGCTGATACAAAGGTTTGTAATACAGGTTGGTTCAAAACTTGGATCTTTTAAAGCGGGAAGGGA
>JAUUEB010413526.1:0-12068 GCA_032362205.1 Clione limacina
ATAATGTCGGTGGTTAAGTAGGAAGTGAGTCGTTATATATAATATGAGTAAGGCGGGTTGAATCACAAAGGAAGATAGAATGTTTTGAATAAGGCAAAATAAGTTACATGTAAGTTTGTTGTAATTCGAAATTTGTTTTTTTTTGTTCCTCAGAATGACTGTAAATAATCGACAACACAATCCTAGTTCAATGTCTATAACAAGAGGACCAGTTGACTCTCAAGTCGTTGTGAAAGATCCTCAGTTATCCTCAATGACAATAATATCATCAAAATATTTAACTAACATTGGCTTTCATTAATTTCTAGCTCTACATTAAAACTTTTGAAACGGCGTTGTTAGACCGCGTTATAAGTAAAAAAAAATGTAATCTAATCAACAATTTGTGTAACTAGTTCCACTTAATAAATCACGGACAACAACCTGGAAATAAACGAGATCATAAGTTTTCAACTGGTTGTTTCCCTTGGTTCATTGCTCTTTCTCCATTTTGAATGGGGTTGGCTTTTTTAATACAATATTCTATTTTTATTGGTACTCATTATACGTTTGTTACAAGTGGGCATACGGTTTACGACTACAAAACGTGTTTCGAAGACGAAACGTATGGTGGTGTTAAGGCATGTGCTATACTTCAGATACCTTTACTACATAAAATACGATACTTCTTTTAGAATTATGGAAAAGGTCCTCCCTTTAATACTGGTAAATTATCTAGCCAATAGACTCATCCAAAATTTATCACTCAAACCCTTTTTTTCATCTTTGTGTGACATTGTTGTTTGCTTACACAGTTCCACTTAACTCAAACTTCTTGGATTTTATGGCCTTTCCTCTATTTTTGTTCAAACAGAGGTCAACCACAGCTGAAAGAAACCCGTTAAATGTGGATTCATTAATCTTAAATTGTGATAAATTTGCGTGTTGCTTAGCTATTTGTTGCCAAATTATCAGCCAATATGAAGGAGTTTCCAAGCCTGTATCTAGGAATACTCCAATGAAGGGAAGGGGAGGGGGGACAAATCGGTGCGCAGTGCCAAATTCCTGTTTGATGGGGAGGGGGGCATTTTTGAAAGGTTGGAGCAAAATTGAAATAAGTATTGTTTCTCTTCTTTCCCTCAGATTGGGGGGGGGGGGGTATATCTTATCAAGAATAATTATTGCCATTATTTTTCAATAGTGAACTTAACAATGTTGCCTTTTTGTTTACATATGATAAAAATATTTACAACCTCGACATTTTTTAAAGCAGTGTTTAAAGATTAATTTGTTAGCACAAATCATACATATCTACCAACCAACAAACAAACCAACAGTAAAAGAAATGCTCACAAAATACTGGTACATTTTTGGTACACGTTTAATGCAATAAGACAATACAATACAATACGCAATCTTTGATACAAAGAGCAAGGATATCAAAACTCACACTCAACGTTACAATATCAAGTTCGCTGTTATAGTTATACAACAGGCACAATAAAATACAGCGATGAAATTTTACGTATTGTCAAAATATTGTCTTAAATTTATCATAATTTTATTGTTGATAGAACACAAGAAAATCATTTGACATAATACTGCTACTACATTGTTCTGTTCACAAATTGAAATTGAAAATTTTTTCAAACAATAATAAGTCATTGATGAAAGAGTTCAATTTTTAAGTCATGATTTGTGGTGAAAATAACTAAGGCAAAAGGCAAGCTGGCACTTATGTTGAATGATTAATATAGTAGTAATATAATACATTTCGATACGAATATTGTGATCAATTCACCAATTTCTTTATTTATGTGTTGGAATTGATTTGATGATAGTAGCAGGCTTGTGGGAAAACATGGTTAGAATATTTAAACAATAGTTATTACAATTCAACACTAGAAAACACATTTGGAAAAGTGTATGCAATTCGGAATATTCATTTACACACATTGCTTCTCCTGAACTTTCTATCCATCTCTCTATTTTCAAGCATCTCTTTTAGCATCTCACAGATGACAAAATGCATCGACACTCTTGACCAATGATTTCAAATAGTTCGTAGGTAGCATGATTCCATCTGTCCTCACAATATAATGGTACTAGTCTAACCAGTCTTAGCACCATTGCCATGAGTATAGGCTTCAAGAATATTTACATGATACATATTTGTGTAACTGAAAAGCAAGAACAACAGTCAATAGTTATACAACACACACAACAAAAACAACAACAGCAAAACAAGAACAACAGCAACAGCAACAGCAACAAGAACAACAACAATAAAATGTGTCTGCTATTTAGATTATTCCAAGGCCCACATACCTGCTTATGTAATTTTACAACATATAATTTCCCAAAAGTTCAAAGAGAGACACATATTATTCATAAAAATACATTAGAGAGAGCGATTTCCAAATGTGTTCGAAACTTCATTTTCAGGAGATAACCTTTTTAAATATGTCTCTCACATGTCTTTAAACTGAGTTACGAGTCTTTCGCAAAAAAAAGAGTTTACGTGTTCATTGGCTTGGTTATTTGTAAAAAATACAAATGAGGGTTGTATTCATGAGGAATTAGGAAACGGAACATTGTAAAAGCAAACTGTGTTAGTATTTCACGTTTTAGAGAGGGCAGTTTTGAAAAAAAAAATTCGCTTCAATTTTTTAGTCATCCTTTATCTTTGCTATTTTTTGTGCGTGCACTTTTTCACGCCAACTTATTTTTATTAAAAGTTTTCAACTGAAAATTCTGCGTTAGTTCTTTACAACCTTTGAATACGATCCCCAACAACAAAGGGGGATTTAGGAAGTACAAACAAAGAGGCCAAATGAGGTCGAAAGAATGCGAATTATGAAACGGACAGAGAGAGACGGGATGAATATGATGCTCTTCTGTACTATGAAACTGGTGATGTAGAATTCAATGGCGGGAAGGGGAATTGCGTGGCTTTACTGACTATAACTGGTCTCATTTTTAACTTTATCTAAACAGAGCAATAGTTTGTGATGTGATTTTTCAATAACAAATCATTATAGTAAAGATATCATAGTTTATTTAAAAAAATAAGCAACGCTGTATATACATTTTATGTTCAGCTTGAAAAAGTTGTCTTCAATTAGCTTCAATGAAATACTGTTTTCGAGATATATTTTCTTCTGAGTGTTTCACTTGTATGCAATCTTCGTAAATCTTGTTACCGGGCACCGATCTGTATCAAACAACAGTGTATCCACTTTTTAGCTGCGATAAAGTATCATGCGTTAAGCTGCAACGGAATTCCAACGGCTAAATGCAATTAAGTTCCAAGTGCTCAATGCAATGAAGTTCCAAGCGTTATATCTGCATTAAAGTCATGTGCGTTCAGCTTCAATATTCAGCCATTATAATGTAAGATCGCCTTTTTATTATTACTTGAAATTTTCTTTTGTGAATAGTTAGAGGAATGAAGGCCAATAATAAGTTAACAACGAAAAAAGAAAATAAGTTTACCTTTCATCAATATTAACTTAGGACAGATGTACAGTGTCAGTTTCCTATTTAAGGTTACACTTATGGCTTTGTGATTTAAATAACCGTATATTGACTTGTTCATGAATTTGAAGTGAAATAAACTTCATAGCACATTGGGTAGAAATACTTGTGAAATCCCTCGCTGAAATTTATTCCAACATTGTCTGTGGAAAAAGATTGAAAAGTTCACATTGAAATATCTTTAAGATGCATTGGACAAAACAAGAATAAAACAGGTTACTTCGTTTAATCTAACCCAAAACACTTGTAATGGAATCCAAACGACAATGAATACGAAAACAACTTTTGATATAGTTTGCTCCATAATGATACACTAATTATGGTAAATCATTTCACCCTTGAGTTAAAAACTACAGAGATGCATATATAAATAGAAAATGGCATGGTCACCTGGATATAAAAAGTAGTTTGTTTGTGTAACACTGTGGCGGTACTATGAAAATGTCATTATTACTCTAAATAAGGAAATTCAGTAACAGGCGACGAAAAAAAGAAGAATAGCAATGAAACATGTTTTTCTACACAAATCGTGTTACTTAAAGTGTGTTTTCCAAAGATAGGTCGCTTAGAAGGTTATCAAGTTATGTTCGAATCTACTTCCTCTTTTATGGATGTGTAATACGATGCTTCATCACCAGACACATCTCGGAAACAACTAACACACAAACCTGGTATAAAAAACAATAACTAAATAGAGTTCCAAAATATTCACACCTATACAAATTAAGATACAGAAATATGAAAGCATAATGATGATGAAAGGTAGAAAATGTATTCACATTTGTATTTTCATAACCTTGTTTACTTCATTGACTTTCTGATCGAAAAAGACTTTCGTGAATACAGTGTACTAAGCAAAACTGGATTAACAGTTTCGAAAATACCTTTTTTCCATATCAACTGAAACAAAATCTTAATAACTCCCGAATCGGTATAGATGAAAACTTTTGGGTTTCAGCAGTTGATCAGAAATAAATGTATATTTCGCGTGCACTTAAGACCAAATGATTATGACCCTTAGTCATCCCGTAATTAACAAAATATAAAAGTAGGAATTTGCTCAACATTTTCTAATCATAGTTTTATTACTTGCTTAATACTTTATTTGTTTTATAAAATCTGCATATTGGTCCATTATGTAGGGTCTCTGAAAAAATACCGCTTTCAAAGGGCAGACACTTAATAACAATTAAAACTATTTCCTTGAAAGTATCACTTTTACTTTTTCGTTCACTGCAGATGACTCTTCATTACAGCAATTCGTTAATGATGTCTTAATCAACTGCTAAGTTCAGATATATCTGTCCACAACTTTACTGTTCAGGGTTTATCTCGCTTTGTAGCGGTTTGTAGCGGTGGATAATTACAAAACACCCTGTGTATCAAGGGACATTACCTTTGATAATGTTTCGTTTCGTTTCTATTGTTGTCTTCCCTCTTTAGTTGGTTGGTTTATCCTCTAAGTCGCATTCAGCTTCAATGACGGGTATAAACTCGCCATTACCGTTATTCTCAAGTGCCTCTTCTTTCGTCTCCATGTCTTTTTCCTGGTCAGTCATGTTAAAAATGAGGAAGAAATATAAAATATCACAAGATAAAACAAATTGACGATTGATTACCATGCAAGCAATGACAACAGTATTTAAATCAGTCAAATTACGTGAAAAGTACGTAACAAAACTGTTTTCCAAACACCCTGTATCAAAACAACCCATGTCTTGTTATTCTGGAGTAACTAGCGTATTTTTAGATATCTAGTTTATGCAGTCTATGCTTTTAACATCCGGGGTCAGACACATTGCTTTCAGACTTAACCGTGCTTAACAAATATACATACATTTTGAAAACCAAAAGGTCATTACGACATTAAAGTGATGGTCCTAAAAAAATTACAAGGTCAAGGCTATTCAACAGGAACAAACGCAACTACACTTAAAACACTTATCACTTATTAATACGGATTGCTTAAAAAAACATTCCTGTCAAAGAAATCCAGTTGGTGAGTTGTCCTCAATGTTTAAGGGTTTTCATTAGTTGATGAAAATGCGAAGGAAAAAACCGAGACTATAATCATCCATATAACCCATAGACTCTATTTGTACACACTTTCTAAGGCGATTGTTATCAAATAGTAATATACATAGTTAAAGGTAAAATTTGCCCAACGTTCGTCAGACTGAGTGACCCAATTACGATTTCGTTTGTTACAGTTGTGGGCACAGGCGCGTAGCCAGTGGGATTTTTGAGTAATACCCCTCTTTCTTTAAGATAAAAAATGCTCTATATGTGCACAATTTAAAACTCATTTTCATAAATTGATTTCACACAAACAATGGTTGCTACCCCTTTTAAAAATTCTGGCTACGCCTGAAAGGGCAGACAAAATACAACCCAGTATTGCCTTCATGTATGTATTCTATTCTTATCGGTGTATGTCTGACTCTTATTAAAATCATATTAGTATTAATAATAAAAGGTTTTATAATTATGAGAAAACTAGATAAGAAAAATAACATTTGAATCAAATTCGATAGAATTATTAAAAAAATGGTTTTCAATCAGTGATATAATTTGTAATAACATGCTCAAAAGGCCAGGAAAATCATTTTTTTAACGAAGATAGATCGAAGATTGAAAAAAGAAGAACAACATTCACTTAACTATCACAGGAATAACTATCACAGTAAGTATACAATCATTTTAAATGATGTTACCACTTAGTGAGGCCTCGTGAAATTTCTTATTGAACTGTAAATCCATGATGTTTCTTTTTAAATTTTGTGAGGTAGAATCTGTGATAGTTAGCCGGGATGCCATTCGCCATTCACTTATGATGTCGGAGAAAGGTAGATTTTGCTGTGGTTCTTCATATGTTATCTTTTTTATTTAGGACTTGTATTCATGCGCGCTTCGACATTTGGCTGTTGACCTTTAATTTCATTTCAGGCCCATTAGAATTTCCAATACTTCATGTAGGTATTAGTATATCTCTAAAAGAACACGAAAATACATTGTATTCCCTGATTTACTAAGCACACACAGTTCATGAAATATGTATATCATACCATGCACGGAGCCAGTAGAGGGACAATACCCCCCAAAAACAAAATTCGGTCCAAAATGCTCTAGATTTGCATAAACTATTTCTTTTTCCAAAATTTCGCCCGCTTTACGGCCATTTATCCCCATTTAAGATACAAAGTGCACTACATTTGTACCATTTATAACGAATCTCAAAAACGTCGGCCACTTTGCGGCCATTGTTTTGATTTTGTCTAACATTGTCCCCCCAATTAAAAAACGCGCCTTTATCATACCCAAACACACTACTGTCAGTCGAGTAAAATATATTTATAATTTATACTATAACTATCACCGAAGGGTACTTTGTGCCCGTGAGAGCACTTTGTGTAATGAAATATAATTAAATTCGTTTTGAGAAAGTCGCTGCGAGGCCGACGCTGTGCAGAACCCATTGTTGGCACAAGGTGAAAATACTTTCGCAAACGAAAATTGGCAAGTTGCAACTTGCAACGCGAGGTCTGGCACCCGTTACCTCTAAAGTGAGAGTCGAGTACGCTCACCACTAGACCATCGCGGCAGTCTTATTAAGCAAACTTAAAAGAGTTTGGGATTTGAACCACGACTTTTGTCATTCTACCGTAAGTGAAAATAATTGATATGAAGAAATCACAGAGATTGCTTTGTTAGGATAGCTGGGGCATTATAAAAAAAGTAAACGAACATTTTTTATTTATCTGTTTTTAATTACACAAGATTTATGGTAGGACAACATATCGGTAGTTTATGAAAATGTAGATACGTGAATGGTAAAATACAAGTTTTAGCCACCCACAGCATTTTGAATGGTTAAAAAAGAGAAGATTTACGTTGTCAATTATCTTATCGTTAACTCAGAGAGTTGTTATCCACCATTTTGATAATGATCTAGCTATTCTAAAAAGGCACTGACCAGAAATAATTACATTGCAAGTGACGTCACTTGAAACAACAAGGTTTTTTACACATTGCGTTATTTTCGTATCTAGAAAGTTCGTTAGATTCACTAGACCTACTTTAGGTTACAATACACTGTACTAAAGATTTAACAAAAATGACAGTTGGAACTTCGATATTTTTTAGTTCAGTTCTCATGAGCGTGCTATAATAACGCTCATCTGGTATCTGAATAAGTATCTGAATAAGTTATATTTGCTTAAGCTTTTGAAGTTATGTCACAAAATTGTGCAGGATTGTGGTAAATGTAAATGGCATATTAACTTGTCTGAGCCTGTGGGATAAAGATATAGAACTGCGCGTTCAGATCTTTGTCACCATTAGCTATGTAATAGGTAAATAGGCATGCAATTAAGAGGTGTCATTTGACACCAGAATATCATATTTTCACATGCTGTGAGATATTAACATACATAAAATGGTATGAATAGCAATTAAAAAGCAATAAAGCACATACTTTTGATAACTTAAAACACAGTGCTTGATGAAGAGTTAATAAAAAAGAGCAAAAAAATAAGAGAAGATAAAGCAAACATAAGAATACAAGATACATGGAAGGAAGACAAATAATCTTCACGTCAAACAAGACCGCAATCTCCTCTTATTGAATACGAAAATATTGAAAATTTGTGAAAATGTTGACAACGTCGCGACCACAGTGAAATCAACATTTTAAATGAAAATCTGGTTGGAAAAACAATTACAAACGGTCCGTTTGAAAAATATAAAAAGTATGCAAGAGATAAACACAATAATATATCATTGACCAGAAACATGATTGCAAAGTGAGCAATGTTTTAATACTCATAAACTGTGCACGAAGCCCATAATCTGTTCATGATAAACAAACAACAATTGAACACAAGCAATATGTCTTTTCGTTTTGCCTTTTTGCAGTAAGGTTAATTTAAAGCAACTGTTAATCATCAACATAAGCTTAAGAAAGGAAACAGGAAATCCACATACAAAAGATATATAAACATACCACCACCACAAAAGGATTGAGAACATCCTGTAGAAAAGATGAGTCAATAGATGTAAATATTGCGCTTAGATGAAAGGTTTTAATATTTTTAAAGGGATATAAAACATACAATTTGATTCCTTTGATGTTAAGTTGGTAATTTATTTAGACGTTAAGTTATACACAACATAAACCTGAACACAACTTAATGTTTTTCAAACAATGTTTGATCTTTTCTTCTGAATCTACAATTAAAAGTACGCAATGAAAATGAAATAAAAATAGATCTACATGATTTTTAAATACAGTCATGTAGAGAATTGTAAATTTAATAATTCAAAAGATCCGATTACATAAACTCCATACGGAAAAATTCAAGATTGCTTTATGTTTTCCTACAAGATTATATACCATCAATGTGTTTTTATAAATCTAAAAATGCCTTTAAATTTACGTCAGTTTCCCAAAGAAATAAGTACCATTAATGATTGTTAGCAATACAACAATGACCAAAGAATTATCTTATGCAATGTAGAAAAGAAACAGGAATGAAATATGTATCTTCGATTGTCGGTATTATCTTACCCCTTCTACAGCAGAAACAGTTCTTTTCACATTTTTGATGAACATATCTTTCGTCTTTTTGGCTCTCTCCCCAACTACACCTTCAAGTGCATTTAAACGGTTTTGGGTGCTCTCTGCTGCGGTAGATATTTTGCTCTGTGGAAGAGAGTTGACTCAATAGCAGTGATATGTATTGTAGTATTGTGTAGTTCCAACATAAGCATAGTTTCTAAATGTAAAATTTTAGGAATATTTTATGAACAATGTTTATTTACGTTTCCCTCTACGAGATGTTCACACTCATTGATAGCTTCGCAAGAAATATAAATATGTTCATCAAGAAGAAAATATAAGTTCAAAAACTGTCCAAGAGCCACATTTGATATTTAAGAGCTTCACATGCAGACGCCTTGGATGTTTCACAGAAAATTAGAAAGTACATTAATGACTGTGTAGGCTCAGTAGGGATATCAATATATTAAAATGCGCTTTAAGTCTTTTCGATAGAAAGAAAATGCTTAACAATTTCTATTATGAAAAAGGATAATACCTGCATGTATGTCCCGAGCTCACTTAGCATAAGGGCCACCCATGAAAGGCCCAGAAGTATCCATAAAGCCAAAATCATCCGGTAAGCGTTGGTCTTATTGTTCCCTTCTTGATCTGAGGTAGACGGTGACATATTAAAACAATATGAACTGATTGCTTATCATTCTAGCAGAAGACGAATAATTTATCGAACAACTAAATTTCAGTTTAATTATTTGAACACAGTGATATTTTTAAGTCTTTGATAACTTAATTTACAAGATATTATATAATATAATCTAAAAAAAAATCAGAAACTTGAAGATTGAATGTTGTTGTGTCTGTATATGTATATATGTCTGAAATGTGTATGACAAGTAACTGACATATATTCAAGTGAGGCAAATTTAAGAACGTGTTATTGCTAATGGATGTGTGCTTTTGGAAATATCCAGTAACTGAACAGATGCTATTTGTTCCTGTAGTTGGTTCGAGTCACTAATAAAAATACAGTTTTCAATTGCTGTCTGTGGTAAGTTGCTGAGTTCCAACAAAGATGTTGGTAACTGAATCGTCTAAACATGTTTCTTTTGTGTCTTATGTATGTCCGTTAGTTATCAGTCGAGAGGACCTGCACATAATCTAGTGGCACATGGTTTGACTGAAATACATAATTAGACTATACAAAAGTTGGGTTATGAATAAATAACAATTTGTTAATAATAATCATGAAAAAACAGAATAATTTGTCATTGGTGGTGTAGTACACGCGCTTTCCCCATTATTTATAATTTGTTGAATCGTTTTTACTTATTATCTATCCCCTTTTTATTGTTTTTATTGACACATATCACGAGACCAGAGAGTGAATATTTCTCTCAATACTATGTACATATGCATGCAAGGAGAGTAAATCGTATAGGTTATCCTTTGTTAAGTGTTGCTAGAATAGTCTCTATCACTATAGCCCAGTCGGTAAGAGCATCAGGCTGGACACATGAAGGTCCTGGGTTCGATCCCCGCTAATGTAGGATATTTTTCACTTTAATTTATACATACAACCCATCCCCCATTTATTCAACCAAAAAAAAAAAGCAAAAAGTAAGCAACACAAATTAAGTCAGTTAAAATTAGATTTGCAAATCTGTAGAATGAGGAGCAAAAAAGTTAAGTGCATTTCAAGGATGCCGCGACTATATTCTTATTCATATAATACGTACTATGTTTTCATCATAGCATAAAACAGTGTATTCCGGTTTTATTGTAAGCATACATTTAAATTCACAAAATAAAGAAATACATACATATGGAACGATATTGATTTTTGACATTATTTTATAACTTCCATATGTTGTGATGATTGGATATCGATCAAGTTTCACAAAGTCTGGTTTATTCCACACTGTTAGGTTTTTAAATAAAATGATTAACTTCCACAAATAAACAAAAACGTGAGGATTGCATGCAAAAATACATCATTCTTAATCCGCTTTCATAAAGCCCTAAAGGGGTGAACATTTATTCGTTCAGATGTGGCAGTTTCAGATTGCAAAGATACTTATAACAATGTCAGGAAAACATGAAAGGAAAAGGTTTCTTACCAAGCTGACCTTGTTTCGTTTATACATGTCGAAGTACGAATGCACGTTTTACTTTAATAATGCTAAAAATAAGGTGCGTGGGTACTCGATAAAATGTAAGTTTGTGTAAACTTGTTTCATTTGCAATTGCAAGTTTCTCTTATCTTCAGATAAGTCGTGACAGACGTTAGCTCATTATCGTGATCAGATCTGACAGCGGAATTCTATGTTTACGGCTTGATTTATACATTCATATATTGACATGGAAGTTCAAGAAACACGAAATTGTTGACAAAAACAATCTTTTCTAAAGATAAATTATTCAACGTCTCTTCGCGAGGTCATATATTTCATCAGAGACTGTATCGTGTCTAGTCTTGACAAAAACATTGCCTAGTTTTACTCATGATTATTAGTTTCGTTTTCACAAAGGTAGCTTTCAATTTAACATTTCTCTCGGTAAAATTTCATCCTTTCATGGAGATGTTAAATAATTTATGTTAAGCCAATTAGTGTCTTCGATGAACGAGTTTCAAGCCGACTTGAAAAACACATTTCAATGTATATTATTTCGTCCTCATACCATGTGTCCTATATAGAGTCTCACTCAAACAATGACAGTATTCAATTTAATATTTCCTTTCGTCAAAATTACATCCTTTCATCTAAATGTTAAATGATCTATGTTAAGCTAAAATTTGTGTAATAATTAAAAATTCAAGCCGACTAAACTCCAATATCAAAGTAGATTTTGTCGTCTTTATACAGGATATCCAACACAGAGTCTCACTTAATCAAAGGCAGAGTTTAATTGTATGTTTTATCTCATAAAGATGAATCCTTTCATGTATATTTTAAATGTATCATGTCCAGTCAAATTATTTTCTTTGATATCCTTA
>JAUUEB010413637.1:0-12068 GCA_032362205.1 Clione limacina
TAATGAAGTCTGCGTCGATAAAAATGTTTCCGGCTCTGGCTCCATCTTCACCTAAAAATGTTCGGCTTCGGCTTCACCTTAAACAAATTCCGGTTCCCCGGCTACGGCTCCGCATCCCTGCCTATATCAATGTTATCAAGCAGTACTTTATATCAGTAGTATTAAACCATTTTTTTTAATTTCCCAAACAAGCAGCTTTTCCCATTCAACAAAGTCCAGTGATTAAACACGTTTAAGGGAGCTAGGCAAGATTATGTAGATTATTATTTGTTTTGCGGAATGTTTATTATAACGGTTGAGCAATAAGATAATCTGATTACTCAACAATATAATATTATTGATCTTATAGAATGACTTATTTTTGTATGCAAGTCAGTTTATTTGTTTAGATGAATTGACTGTCTCTCAAGCACACAAGAATGTAAAGAAAATGTTGCCATAATTTATGTTTTAAATGAGCATTGCTCATGTAAAACCGTGTCGACCCAGGTGTTCCTATATAAAGCAGACAATGCAAGATTCTCGAATATCATGTTCTCATAAAAAAAAAGTTGTTTTGGATCAACGTTTCATATATACATAATCACCTGGTAAGCACTTTTATGTAAAAGTCTACAATAGAAAGTCTATAATTAATTGATATAAATTCTGACTAACATACCGAGACTTGAAGTAGTTATAGCTAGTTAAGTAATGATTTTATCCCTGTGGTGTTCGTTTTTCTAAACGTTAACTTTTTGCTTTAAATCATAAGCTTATATAAAAGGGTATGACATACTTGAGTTTGAGGTTATATTTTGGTGTATTTTTTTTCGCAGCGCTTTGAAAAAAAATATGGCCGCGTTCAATGGCGTTCAATGTCAATTTTCACCAAACGAATTGACGAATAATTCAAATTTATTCCGTGGTCATTCAAGTGAGTACTTACTCGTTGAATACAGTTGTTTAAACACAGAGACTAAACTTATACTGATTGCAGCAAATTGAAACGTGTTTTATCATATCAAAACGGTATTTATTTCGATTCATTGGAATGTCTGGGTCGCGTGACCTATGCGTGAGCTTGTGTTATATTGTTCGTGTTGCCCAACTCTTAACTAGTTTTAGGGCATTCTAATGAATTCGTTAGGAAGTGTAAACTCAAAGATCTCTTCACATCGGCCGACCAGACAAAAGCGAACGTACGAAAGAAACAAGGCCGACCAAGCACATTTTCTTAGCTCCTATATGCAAATCATCGTATTTTTTCATTCAATTACATAAATCAGACAGGAAATCCAATATTATGGGAATCATTAAGTCGCCGTTGACGAGCTTTACAACTCACATATGAAAACAAAAATCTGTAAGATTACTATGTTGTGTTTTTGTATACACTTATTGAAAAGAAATGAAAAAAAACGATATAGTTGAAAATGCTTGCTTTACATCATAATCAAAGCATGATATAGTTTATAACCTAACAAAACCCCGACCAAGTTTCATCGTTTCAAAAGAAAGTTTTTTTCTCTTTCCTGAAAAAGGTTAAATTACGTTCGTCGGTTTTTAACAGCAAGCCAGCGATATAAAGTTATATAAGGGAGAACGATGAACTATACGACAACTTTCTTGCACTCGTTTGAATAACTTTGGTTAAACTGTATTAGAACACGATTACTCACTTTTAGATAATACTGTTCTATTAAAATGAAAGCGCTTTGATGTCTTCAATTTCTAATCATGAGGGCAATTGAATACAAAGAACGTGCTTGACTAGATGCAGATAAATGCAGACTAACTCCACGCATGCGCTTTGATATCACGTGGGCTTGCGTTCCAAAGCTTACAGAGTAGAGGATAATCGCTCAGAGAGTAGCCCATATGTTCCTTGAGTTGACATACGATCAAGAACTTTATTAGAAAGGGAACAAATCCATAAGAAGTAGTTTGCTTAAAATCGACATCTAGTCAAATATTCAACAGTATTTATTACTAATGAAATCTGTCCTACTCAGTCTGTTTATTGCACTAGCTAGAACATGGACACAGCATTACATAGATTGGTATTAATTGTGATGATAATCGCAAATAAAACTAAGGCAAACTAGATCAGTAACTATAGATTTCCAATAGTTACAAATAAGTGAGTACTAACACAGCAGGAAAAAAACCCCGGAAACAACGACAAAAGAAATGATACAGTATCACATTTAAAAGGAAAAATATCAAACATTTGACTAAAAGTGTGTATTCCTAGACTACCTTGTTTACACAATTCATTTCACAAAACCCTAACGTCATTTCGAATATTTTTGTAAAAATTAGAAAAAATGAAAATATTGCTATCTTCTTAAGTGTTTGCTTAGCTTTATTGTAATATCAATCTGCATTATTTAGCAATGGATCACTTGTTTGCGTTTGCCTTAATTGAATTACATAATGTATGCTAACATGTAATATTTCTTCATTACAAGGATAACAAAGAGTTCTTGCATCACGATATATTCTTATTAGCCTTTGATGATTCGAAATGTAAAGCAAAACAAACAAAATATTAATAAATCAACATCATCATCATAGATTTTGTAGAGTATCATCAATATATTACATTCGGCGACTTGTAGATATTTGCTCATATTTGAATTAATAAAGTATCCATTATATTAGGAGGTTATTGATTAACCAAAAACAGCCGAAAGACATATTAGTTGCAGTAGCCAATTAATTTCTGTAGACCTGATATCTCGTAAGCTAGAAAAGCTGAAGTTTAAATTCACATTACATTAACGTGGCTGGTCTTCCGTGATTGAACGAGAAAATACGACAAATTGCATGTTTTGAGTAGGAAAATATGTCTGATTGGCTTCCCTTGTCACTCTGGCGTATCACTAGGAACATCTTATTGATAATAAAGAGATACACAATATTTCATATTTCTGAGATATTTAACCAGACATTGGTGTGATATCCCAAAATACTTACTAAAATTGAAGATATCTGTTTGTCTAGACTTGAAATAGTTATTTCCATATATCCCTGAATTGACGAGATACGTGTTATAATGATTGATTCCAATAGTTGAAGTTGTCTTCTATTCAAATCCGTGATCATTTTCGTAAGTCAGGATGGTCGTGATTGTAGAGCCAACCTTAATATTCAACCTAGCAAGATAGATTTGTTGTACTGTATATTATTGGGACAAGGAACTAGTTAAACTCATGCATACATAAACACAGAGTTATGTAATAGTTTTTCTATCATGGACACCAATGTCAATTTGTGAACGATAAATGCCATAGTAGAATGATTGAAAATTGTGTGTTTAAATACGTTTTTAGGAAGATAATGGAATACGGTTTGCCGAATCTCGATGGCACAATTTTAGATTGCGCTTATAATGAAAATGAACGTCAAAGTATTCATTTTTGTGAAGCAACAGTATTTTATTAACAACCTAAATTTAATTTCAATAAGAAAAATAACGCCAATTATAGTAACAATGTCTAAACTGCCTTGAGAATATATGAACTATTGATCTAGATGTGCTTTGTGATATACGTCTCACACAGCATTTACCTGTTTTGAAAAAAAATGCTGCTATGGCCAAGGCGCTATTGTTTGTTTTCATTGTGAAAATAAAAGTTAGTGTATTTTTAACAAAATAGTTGTTATTGAACGTTTGCATCATCTACATTATAGCAACATACTGTATAATGAACAACGCTAGTTTAACCATCCTTTAGTATAAATTTAAAAGGGACTCCTCCCACCTTCAATACACTACGTCTCTTGCCTCAAAGTTCATTTACGCTAACCTTAAAACGTACTAGAAATCATCATTAGTGATAACATCATTCAAGAATAAAGTAAAGCAAGTAGTTTTTAGGTATGAACCACCCAGTAAAAAGTAAGATTTCATTAATCCAACCTCGTTATCAAAAACAAACATTGCTATTAAAAGTATTTAGTTTCTTGGCGATGTTCCCCATTTATTAGTTTATCAAAGCATCGTTGGCTCTATACGCAACATGCCTTTGACCTTTTGATATACTGACTTACATAATTTATTGTTGTTTCCAGTGGAGTCAAGTAAAAACAAATTATTAAAAGACATATAACTGTAGCTTTCAGACCAAAAAGTTAAAATACACACATACACACACATATATTTACATACATACATATTATCTGGTAATGTTAACAGAGTTTAAAAATGGGTTTTAGCCTGATGTGAACATCGCATACGACTACAGATACAGGGAATTAAGTTTATTTGTGCATATATATGTGCGACCTTTACACAGAAGCACAGCAAAGGTTCTAATTCAGAAAGTAAAAAAAATGTGTATCTGAGTGTGGGGAGGAGGAAGTCGCACAATTGTCAACATGTTGATGTATCTATATTAATGGCGTTATACAGATAAAACATAGTACTAAACTAATAAAGCTAATTATTTCATTCAATAAACCAATTTGCAGGAAAAGCTTTACTGTACTTTCGGGTGTATCTACAAACAAATTGCTAAGTTTAGGGTCGATTGAATGAAAACTGTGGATGTCATCCCGTTGCATACAAACACAGCAAAAAACGAACTCAAAGACGTTCAATTATATTATGTAGATCAACAAAATCTAACAGAACATGAGTTTTCTCTAGCTTCTCATGATAGGTCTGCTTAAGTGTGTTTTATAATGGGCGTCTTCAGTGAAATATGCTTATTTTGATCTGTTTTTGCCAAGCAATTTATGAATATTGCTTTATCCTAAGCGTATCGTGAAAGGGTGCGATAATGGAATGGCAAAAATGACCTATAAAATATGCGTGATTGATTAATTGTATTTGCAGAAAAATAAGAAATTAGACAGTGAAGGAATTCAATATCTTTCGTCTGTTCTCTCGACTTTGAAATATGCTATATGAATTAATTATTTAGAATATCACTTTTTTAAATTTGCAAGCTTATTATCGGAAATAATCGATACTAGCATTTTACAGAGCTATAATTCTTCAAAGCATATGTATAGCACGTTCTTTCGGCCTTTAGAATAAAGAGGCTTCATAAACCTCACAAACACTATTCGTATACTTTATTTAGCAGCCTTAAGTTCATGTCCCGTCAAAACATTTTGCTTTGAACCTGAATACATGGAGAAGAAATGTAATTTAAAGCACATTTTACCAACCAGTCTGTCATTTAATCAACATATGTATCAAGTCTAAGCTTTATTTACTCATGTGATTATATATTATGTATATTTCATACAGCCACAATAAAACGTATCGACCTGCCTTTATTCTTTTTAAAAGATAATATAACTCATCTATATTTACAGTCAGGATTATTTCCTTACAATTCATTTAGTTTACAGCGTGGTCAGAAATTTTAGGTAAAGAATGTAAAAAAACATAGACTTGAGCCGATAATTATTCGATACATACTGAGTGGCATGAGATACGTGAAACACTAGACAAATGTTAAGATTTATCAAACGTTCACTAAAAGTGAGAGAAACGTTTCAAATCTTCGTCATCCATTTTATCTTACAAAAAAAATTATTTTGTTTAAAAATAAGAACATATGCCCCAAAGATATGCCGAGTCATCTGGCTTTTGTATAGGGCTTATAAGATGAAGAAAAACAATGATAACTATACATGCATTGCCAAGTGTTTTTTTGGCTTTATTGATTTTCAGCATCATGGGTAAAATATCAAAAACACCAACAGGTTATTGACAATTTATGAAAAAATCAATTTTTTTGTAAAAATCGTTCAGATAGAAAATATCAAATGTTATCCCGAAAGTTGCCACAAAAATGTGATTGCTCTCGTTAACTTTTTAACTTTTTCGTAACTTTTATGTTTTGTCGATGAATAAACATTTAAATATCTTACATCTTATAACATCAATCTTTAACCCCGAAGGACAAGTTCCCGTAGAAATTGCAATCTCTTTTGAAGTAGGAGACGTAAGATATAATAACGTTTTCATCACACATAATATGATTGTGAAAATATTCAATCGCAACCTCATTTTTTATCGGAATAAATCCATGATAGGACAATCATTGTATTGCTTCAAAGCTACATTTTATAGGTCATCATGAAACGAAAGATCGTTTATATTGTAGTCTGGAGTAGTATTTGCATATCGTATTGCTGTGTGTGTGTGTGTGTGTGTGCGTGTGTTTGTGTGTGTGTGTGTGTGTGTTCGTGTGTGTGTGTGTACGTATGCGCGTGCATGTGTACATGTTTGTTGTCATTTATTCAAAGGAAAGCATCTCAAATCTTGCCTATAGGCTCTTCTAGTAGACTCCAAGAATATTCTTTCTCACAATTATAAATGTTTTTCTCAAAAAGATGTATGGCCCATTTGAGTTTAGAATTATCAACGCAAAATCATTCTTCTCGGTTTACTTCTTGGTTTACTTCTTCTGGGTTGATTTTGTTGAAGTAGAGGGTTGGCGTTTGAAACAAGGAAACAAACTTGCAAACAATAAAGACAAAAAATTATATAGACATATTAACATAACCATGTTTCTTTTTTAGTATTAATTATCAAGTTATACGTTTTTTTTAAACATGTCCAACTCTTAAAACATAGAATATGAACACAATCAATATGAATCTGCTACTATGAAGAAAAAGTTATAATCATCTTGAATAAGTAGTCTTTTTGTAATCGAAGTTGTGTTTGTCATTTAAGATTTATTTTACAAAAGATGATCACAGTCCTCCTTCTTTTCTCTATCTGGTTCACAATGCGCATTCTTGATATGTTCTGTGGCCTCTTTTTGTAATCCCTAAGTCCTCTTTTGGTGTTTGGGTTCATATTAAAAAGTTAAAAAGTAAGAACGCACAATTTTAAATTAATATTATCAGATTTAAAGTTTTATTATTCCAAAAAGATTTGGCGTGAAAAAAGTGCACGAAAATAAATTGCAAAACAACTAGTGATAAAAAGATGCAAAATTGGGTCAAAAATAGTTGCGAACAAAATAATTTAACAGTGTACAATATTCGGATGTTTAAAACTGTGTTCATAACACATTTTCTTTGCAATCGAATGACGGAAAAGACACAAGATATACAGGCTCTTATTTTGAGCAAGGTAATCCTCGAATCGCATCAAAGCAACCTGAACTTTCAATTCGAGACGATTGGTTTTTCTATCACACTAGTATAAACTAGCCACACAAAAAATACAAACAGTTTAAACTGATCAGAAATTATTTAAAAACATTGGAGTTCTCCGTACCAAGGAAGTTGAATGACTGAGCAACAACAGTGTGAGACGTGTGAGATTTTACAATCAAACCCGAACAGAGAATTAACAGATGAGGTGACGATCACAAAATCAATCAAACAGAACAACTGACTAAACCAGGACATTTGACGTAAAAAAGACTATCAAACGCTGTACATGGATTGTCATTCAACACCAGTGTCGGTAAACATTGGGAAGATTTATCTGTCTGATTGATGAGCTTTGAAGGTTGACCTTGTTGTCTCAATGATCTTATATCCGAAATATCAATAGCGCCACAAGCAATATTTCAATCTCAGATATGTTACGATTCAAGCAGCTTCTGTCAAAGATTGTCTTTATTGTATACTAGAATTTACACTCCAGACATCCTCAGCAGTATTAACATTTTCGTGGGCGTGTAAAACCACTCTCCTATTGCCCCAATGGAAACCAGTTAAGAAGTGAGTTTTGACTTAAGAACGGGACCAATCATGTACAATTCCAATCAAGATATGTCTCCAAAGTTATCATTGAACTCTCGTATCATTTACTTGAGGTGTATTGCATGTTTGGTCCTTGAGACGATTCATCCAATCGCAGTTCCAGCAAGCGGAGACTGCATCTTACTTTTTTAGTTTTATTCGCCGGATTTCAACTCGGACAATAGCATTCCAAGAGGCCTCTTATTCTTACAATGAATAAGTATTCGAAAACTATTACTCGAGTAGAGAATATCAGTTTGGCTAAAAGCTTACCGGTTTCGAACTTGGTCATCTTGCTCACCTACATGGCAATTGCTCTGAAGCTACAACTTCATTTAGGGACCAAATAACAAGCTTTGAAAACATGGGATGGATGCAGCTTTTTTAGACAAGCTATTTATAAGTGCATACTGAATTAAGTAATCAAATGATTACAAACGTTTCCTTTGTTGCTAAATCCAAATCCGGGAAAAACGTTTCATTGTGTTCGAAACTTAAGATTTAATAGAACTTCCGAATGACCCCATCCAAATAACAAGATTAATGGTTAAACTATAGTAACGACAAAGAATGAATTGGGGGGGGGGGGGGGGTCAATCGGTGTTCTTTTCTAATCTAAGTATGCTATTGTTCACTGAAACTAGATACAAACGGAGAGAAGACGAAAGAATGTGATCATCTTTATTTTGAAATATTGTTTCCTTTTATTAATGACTTTTGTGTATTATCTAAGCTTAACATGGCCTTAACATCGTCCCCCAAAGAAAGTTTCTAGTGTACCTGGATTAATCAAGGGATAAGAGATCGTAACAACAGTTTTATTTAAGTTGAATGTTTGTTAAGGTGTTCCTCGAAATGAAATTGGAAACACAGCCATAAATTGAATCAAAGGCAAACACAAATTACAGATACCAGACATTTACATTACATTTGTTTTATTATTTCTGGCATATATCAACAAATAGGCGTGACAAAGTATCTTTACGTTCATCGTTATATCTGAAATATCTCAATATTTAGTGTCATTAAAGATGTGACTGTGTGTTTACATAGATCTAACTGGTGTGTGGGTTGTGTGAATTACACCTATCGGAAGAAAAAAATCAAACAAAGCATGGTATTGTCATCATCACCTTAAGATAAAGATAAACAGATAACAAATATATATATAAAGTACAGACAGTAGGTGTGCAGATGGTTAGAATTTTGTAACACCTCATGTGTGCAAGATCCCCCCACGTTTAAGTGATTTGGGTATGCTCAATTATTCTAATTATACCCTGTCTAGGCGTAGGTGATTGTTGTTCTTTATTTTCTGCTCATGATTTGGGACAGGAGCCAACTGAGATGAAACTACTTTACGTGCTATGAACGTTATATTAACGTGGTTTCACGCAGTTATTTTAATTCTATTATCTCGTTAAAGAGAAATAAATTGTCTTTAAGAAAATATAAAAAATACGTGAAAAATAAAGTTAAAATAAGTCACGGTATCTCGTCTTCTAGGATATATTATCATTCTATCTTTGATAGACAACGTAATTTCAAGATACGATAACTTATCCAAATGAATATGTCTTATGAACCATATGATAAATATGAAATCAATAATTTACTAAAATTATATCTCAAAAGAAGTTTCCGATTGTTCTTTTTAGAAGGATTGATGGAAAGAGAAAGAGAAAGTTAAGAGGAGCATTTCGTAAAAAGGAATGTTTGATTTAAACAATCCGATAGAGTTGAACAATCAAAACGTATTCAAAACAGAAATAAAGTATTCTGAAAAGATGAAAAGAATATCAGAGTGAGCATTGGTGCATTTGTTAGTCACAAAGGGCTTTGTTTGGGTATACACGAATTACATTATTATGTTAACGACTTTTTCGATTGCCTCACATTTTATATTGATATTTATTACCTCGCAATAAAATTCCTACTCCCTAAAACCAATTGATTTTCGCTTTTCGACACAAAAACGTTTTCATTTGTTGCTAAACGTTTTGTTCATGTGAACAAGTTTGTTTTGTACGTCAACAGTATATAAAAGAGGATCCCCATAAATATGTAGCAAGCAGAATGTTATATTGTTGGGTTGTTTGGTTATCTCTACATGGGGACTGGACCAAAAACATTAAGAGAATGCTTCTACTTCGTAAGGGCTTTGTTTCTTAAAGCTTGCCAATAGCACCAGCTGGATTTTTTCATAAGTGAAAAGAAGTGTGACAACAATGGCCTCAATAAATTGTTTTAAACGAAAAGAGGAATTATCATTTTCATTACACATCTGAACGACTTTAGTTCTCTAGCACTAGACTTCCATTTTAAGAAGAAAAATTAGTTGATACAAATAAGCATACCTGACATGACCTCTTAGTACAAGTGTCTAGTGTACTAAAAGAAGATTCACCCTGTTGCTTGAACTGCCATGAGTAGGTTAGAGAATAATATGTTTCAGCATCAGACGCACAGATTAAAGTATAGCTACCACCAATGGTAAATTCATCGCCCTCCGGTAGAATTGTTGGTGTTTTCGGTTTACCTGTAAAATTGATGAACTTATGTTTTTCAAATGTCTCCAATAATTGCTAATAATCAACTTATTATGTTAATGAGTTGACAACTAGTTTGGGTAGGGCTAAAACAGGATGCATAAAATGGGCATGTAGGCGTTGAGTAAACGAATACTGTTATAAGCCAATCATATTGTCAAGACTAAGTGGCAAGAGACGCAGCAAGCACACTTTAAACTTTAAAACCCGTTTATGAAATTACTCAAACTGAACATTAAACTCTATAACGTTGAAACTCTTTTTTTTATTATGATGATTTGACCTATGTATTTATAATAATGTCACTTATATAGCTATATATATTTAAAGAGAACGAGAGCGATAATTTCAAATTATCCACCGATCCACGTATAATTAGTAGAGTTGAAGTCAAATCAATTCATAGTCAAACGATCACTTCGATTCAACGCTCAAAACGATATAGTTGTCAGAAATGCTCACTTGAATTTCAATTCAAACGACCCACTCATGACCGATCGCGCTCAACCACTCGTCATATGTTATACCAGTTGTCGGTGTAAAGGGGAGATCAACGATATTCCGCTTAAATTCCACGTGAGAGAATGTAATATTTGAAACTAAAATGAATTATAATTTCTTTAGAAAGGATTTTAAAATGCTCCCTGCGTACAGATTGACTAATATATATGTGAAGGTTTCACTTACCAATCATTGGAGTTGCAGACAAACTGTTTCATGAATATATATATGAATAATTTCAGTTATTCTCTTTCCATTCTGAAAAAGTAACAAAAACATAAAAAACATCAAGCTCTTCTAGAACCTTACCTCTGCGGTATACATCAAGGGTACTGGTAGTGAATTCTCCACTTTTGACAACTGCTTTACATGTGAATGAACCGTCACGTTCATCCGGGGTGTATAACAGTGTATCAGTTGATAAATCGGGATGATCAGACCAGGAATAGCTGATGTCATAACCAGCTTCGTCTTTTGCAAGCTCCACTTCACACTTGTATTTAGCTGGTTCACCATCTATAGGCAATCTAGGACCGATTATACGAATGCTCTTGAATTCTGAAAAAAATGAAAAACAGAAAATAAGACTGCACATGTGACAACTTAGCCGCATTTTGTTTTTAAATTGCAATTGATTCAAAACAAAGTAGCCAAAAGAAAATACGGGATCATTCAATTCATATTGCATGTTGCCTGTTCTATGTCATTTCTAGCCTCAGACGTGCTCATTACTGCCGAACTAGACTGCTCAAGGTAAACTATTCCACACGGCATGCCTATTGCTAGATGTTATTCGTCCACAAAGTCTTTTGTCTTCCTTGCTCTCGCCCCCTCTGAATATTTCAATGTCGCCTGCTTTGACTGAAGTACTGCAGGTTTCTTGTCGTCACCTTATTTGATATAACTATTGTAGTGGATAGGATCTCACACTAGGCTTAAGCATGTGTAACGTGGTCTTTCTAGCTCATTTTATCTATTCTATTAAATACACACATCGAATATATTTATATATATATATATATATATATAATGAATATGAATGATAATGGCAGTCTGTTTAACTTCCGTGTATTTACAGTTACCTCAACATTGCGTCATTGGTCACTTCACGTGTTTAAGTAAGAGAGTTAGTGTTATATAGATTGAGATCAGATACATGAACCCAAGCGCAGGTGGTGTAATGGCTTGGCGTTAGGACTGGGAGTTACCTTGAGGCTTATACCCTGAAGGTCCAGGTTCGAACCCCGGCTAGTGCAACATTTGTCTCGTGATCTATAGCCATACTGATGACGCCTTATAGGCAGAAAT
>JAUUEB010413748.1:0-12067 GCA_032362205.1 Clione limacina
AACCCGTTGACACATGTACACAACCAAGCGTGTAGCCAGGGGGAAATAGGAGAAAGTCCACCCCCCCCCCATTTGAGATCCAAAATGCTCTAAATTTGTACCCTTTTAACCTAATCTCAAAAATCTCGGCCATTGCTTTGATAATATCCAAGATTGTCCCCCCCCCCTTCAAAATCCTGACTCCGCGCATGTACACAACTCAATCACACGATCATTGGTGACATTCTCTTTCTCCAACTTTTCTTTCACAAACTCAACCAACCGCATAAATATTAATTGTTTAGCCAATTATGTTTGGATAATATAAGAACTGGCGCCTGTCGCTAATTATTGTACAACAACAATGATGTAGTTAATCAATGTTATTGTGTAAAAACTGTTGAATGTCTATATATGATAACGAGAAGTTAATTGTGAATCTATAATAAGTAAACAGAGAGAATCAGAAAGCTACACTTGGAATCAACGTTCAAACCGTGGGATGTTTACGGCTGATTGATTGACGGACGACAACTCCGCTTTGTTCAAACATAATCTATAACAGGGGAGATAACAATTACAATAAATGTTAATTGGTGCCATGCACGCACTTTATCCCACTTCTCAAACCCCTGCTGTGATTTAACCTGCGTGCATTTTCGGCTGAAGTAGTTCAATTTTGAAAGTTTGACAATACAAAACATACAAAGTCAACAGATAATCGATAATAAATCAACTGTCTCACTTCAAAATCGTTACGGTTTCGATTTCCCAAGGGTTAGCGTTTATGGAGTATGATTTCTGGCGCCATGCTCAAATAATTGATATCATTTTCTTCTCCCTGATTAAAAACTTCTGACAGATTTTACGACGCAGTATGCGTAGTAGAAAATAAATATAACACAAATATACTTTAAATAACATTTGAATAAAATTAAGCTAAATTCCAATGTTATATTTCTCGTTCTTCGTAACATCTAATATCCATAGTAAGCAGCAGTGGTCGGCAAAGTAGCGAAAAATCCCGTTAATCAAATCAAGAAGTCTCGTTTCAAAAATCTCAATAATCCACTCAAACTGGAGTTGATTACAGAACAATCAATAAATGTTTATAGAAAAATAAATATTTAAATAATTAAACGCAATTAAACAGTAGACAAAAACTAAGACCGAATCAAAATACGTATTTGCCAATGACGGCTCCTAACTGTTACTTCTGAAGAAGTTTGAAATTATTTTCATGAGTAGCTCTCATTTGGCAGAACTCTCGGATATGAAGCAAAATAGTAAACATGGCTGCCGCTGATGCACCACCAGGATGTGTCTGAAAACAGTTTTACTTTCTCAAAAGCATTTACAACAGACACTAAACTGCGCTGGTTCCAATTAAGAATTATTCATCACATTCTATCAACCCAACATATGTGTTTCACAACTCAAGATCGACCCAAACCATACATTTTTTGAGTCTCACAGCGAAAGAATTCACCATATATTTTATAGAGGTAATAGAGACAGGTTTGAAACCTATGCGTATCTAGAAAAATGTTTATCATAATTTATCAACATTTATTTTCTCACTTATGAATTTGATAAAATCAAATACGCGAAGAGTGCATCAAAGATACATATGTATAATTTAAATTCACCTTATATGAGTCTCTCCATAAAGGTGTTCTAACTTATGCTAATGTGTACACATTGCTATAATGAGCAAATTAATCCGATAAGCCGTGTAATGTTGTGAAATAACAGTCACCATTGTGCTACGCGTGTTAAGTTCGTCGATGGGGGTATGCTCTTTTCTAAGCGTGGAAACGTGTCAATATCAGTGCAAAACAAATGATAAACGGGGACGTCATCGCCCTGATATAATGACACAAAGACTAGACCGATAAAGTCATATAAACTTTGATTTTTGAAGTGCCCCACCCTCTCTGAGGGAAAATGAAAAATGCTATAGATGTGCACCACTTACACATAAATTTTAAAATGCATATTCGAATTGAAAAACATATTCAACAAAATTCAGTAAAAAAAAGTTACTCAGGGTACAGGGGCGGATTAAGCTAACTTAGGGCCCTAGGCGGGGGCCCCCTTTTATGCAAAGAAAACACATCGATGGGCCCTCTTTTCTTAAAGAAAAACATCGGGGACCTCTAGCGGCAGCCCCTTCCGCCGCCCCCACTTTAATACGCTACTGCCTTGTAGTTATTTGTGAGTGCCTGTAAGTGTGTGTTGTGTGTGCGTACGAGTGTGTATAAGACAAATATATTTTTTTAAATATTCAGAGTCTAGTCTTTTGTATATGTTTGATGTTTTTTGTCACCATATATGAACAAATTAAAGAAGCTTTAAAAAAGATCTGAATAACCCGCTTCAATCGGGTTCAGAAGAAGAAATGATCTATGCTACTTTTGGTGTCTTTATGTTCTATCTTTTTGGATATGTGCTCTCTCAATACCACTCTTAGCAGTATTTCAAAATCACCTATCGTGCTACATTTAAGACGCCTGGCTTTTGATTGGCAAAAAAGTATGTCTTATCTCATCTCCTGTTGGAGATAAAGTTTATTTCTTAATTAACTTAATTATGTCATAGTAAATAGTTGTTGGGTAACAAACTTTTTTTGTCATCGTCACCCAATCCATGCTGCCTTTAGACTAAACCTTCAGGTGAAAACCTTCGAATTGATTTAGATTGTCCCTCTAGCTTTGATCCCTCAAGGCATGTGACTTTTTTTCAGAATTGCCCATCCACCTTAAAAACAGACCAAGATAAGAATTTTAAGAAACTTCTCATCAATACTTGAACGTTCGAGACTGTGGTAGACCTTCTGGTCTTTCAAGTGTCTCCTCTCTCTTCTCTTTCTTAAAACTTTGCGCGCATTCGTGCTTTTTACAGGTTAAAACATGTTAAACATAACTTCCGGTTATTCTATACTGAGTTTCAAATTTTGCTTTAGCGATTTTTTTGCATTTTGCCGATAAGTTTGTATAATAAATGTTATTGAATTATGAATGTTTTGCTTTTTTGCTAAGATGATGAATGACCTATGAGTTCCACCTGACATTTATGCAAATCACGAATTACAGATACAAAAAAATACATTATTGACATGAAAGTTTTCTATTCAAGTATAATAATGTGGATTGAAACTTGTATGCTATTCACTTGGCAATATAAAAATATCAAATACACGAAAACAAATCCAGCCAGTTTCCAGAAAAACTTCCAATCCATTATACGTCGAAATGAAACAAGATTAAAAACCAGTATAAACCCAAGGACCCCACGGGAGCTGTAACTTGAGTCTCAAAGAAAAATACCCCTAATCATTTAGGAAAACAATTATATCTTTTCAATGCTCCATGGCAATGTTTTATTTCATTCTGTATTAAATGTTTTCCCTTTTTGTCTGCCTGTTTGTAATTCAATTTTTCTTGGATATTTTGGAACAGATGTAATAGATACAGGTTTTAAACCTATGCGTATCTAAAAAATGTTATGATAATTTGTAAACATTTACTTTCTAACTTATGCTAATGTGTATATTGAATATATTTACCAAGGACCCCACAGGAGCTGTAACTTGAGTCTCAAAGAAAAATATCCCTGATCATTTAGGAAAACAGTTATATCTTTTCAATGCTCCTTGGCAATGTTTTATTTCATTCTGTATTAAATGTTTTCCCTTTTTTTCTGCCTGTTTGTAATTCAATTTTTCTTGGATATTAGCATAAAATAATGCTTCATAACACAAACTGAAATGGATTTTTCCCAAACCGATTTTATCAATATTCGGTATGAACAATTCAATCAGAAATAAACAGGCTGTCTTTAAGACCTTAAACATTTAGTTGGGAAATTTAGAACACAGATTCAAATGAATTCAAAACACAAAGAAGTTCCGGATAAGAGCTTAGAAAATAAAATAAATTAAATCTGAAGTCAAAGAACTACACAAAAAGCTACCTTCACACCCATGCATTTTGTATTCGTTTACACCATGTTCTGCAAGCCAATATCGTAATCAAATTACGTCAATTGAGTCGAAGACAAACACGTTTTGAATGACAATGTAAATGTAAAGTTTTGTATAAAGTGACAAGGACAAAAAACCATTGCCGTAAACAAATATGCATAGAATTTCTGCCTTTAACGGAAAGTTAACACTAAGCCAAGGTTCAACCGCATGCTTTAGAAAATTCAAAATGTGCCTTTTGGTGACATTATCAGTGCGAAAGCGTGACTTCTATTTCTTGGATTACTCACAGACGTTTCAAAATCACGCTACAGTTCCTTCCAGGCCCATGCTCAGTCAAGCAAGACACACCACACAGGAATCATTGCAATAGAATCATGAATGAAGTTCACCGTGCCCAAAGCCGATCGGCCGTTGACAGATATTAAAAACAAACAACATCTCCCAACTGACGTGTCCACTTTTACAACATCTGCAAGAAGAAAAGTTTGCTGTGTCTGAATGCCCAATCCTAGATGTTTGTTGGATCATTAAATAAAGAGGGCACACGAGTGGTTTAGGGTCTTTTTCCTTCAAAGTAACATATTGGCATATATACGAACACAACGTCACCGCTTTCGTGATTTTTACTTTTTAGGATATATGCAACACCTGATACAACAATACTTAGGTAAATAATAGGCAATAATAGACCCGATGCTAACAATCAATATTGGTTGAAAACGGTTACACAAGAGTTTAAAATTGTGAACAATCAACTACATTTTTCAAAGAAAAGAAATAGTTTAAAGATCAGTGGTGGCAATATTAGACTTCCTGTTTATACGTGGTTTGAGTCAACAAATTTCGTTCAGTAATCACAGAAGCTGTGACGTAAAGTGCATCCTTTCAATAATGAGTAATATACCAGATGGGCATCAGGCATTCAAGAAAATCACCAAAATAATTATAAAGACGTTTAATAAGAAAAGGCGGAAAGCAATGCTTTCGGCACGCGACGGCTAAGCAAGTAAAAAGATTTGTTCCATATACGTTTTTTATTTGCTTTCTTTGGTTGTAAAGGCGAGCAAGTTGTTTCTTTTTGATGAGTTACTCAATATAAGGTGCAGCATATGGCAACGAAGAACATAAAAACGTGGAGTTAACATCGTATATTGTGACACGTGTGGTACCACAACAATAGTCAAACGAAATATGCCATTGATGGAAATGTGCATTCTTTAAACTTTCAAAAATATATCCCTGAACAAACATACTTTTATGTGTTGAATATTGTGATCATTGATTTAATCATTTTTGTATTTGTCAATAACATTGTTTGAGAAAACAGCTTTTTAAGTTTGAGTATTATTTTGCTATATGTTAACATTAAAAGATCAAAACTGGAAGAAGAGATGTCAAAAAACCCGAACTTTAACAATCGCATTCATCGTATGACAAAATGACAAAGAAAGAAATACGACAATGGGGTACACCTAAAATCCCATTTTTGAACATTTAAGCCTTCATGCTTTAACAGGCTGTTTACTCAGATTTAAAATCTGCGACGTATGTGATATTTTAACCAGAGACGTCACATATTCAATTTCACCATAATGTACCTAGGACAAGAGCTGTCGTTCTTCACCTATACTTCATCCTTCGTTCATCGGGATCTGAGAAAACAAAGACTTCGGCTTATAAGAATTTCACATTTTCTAATTCTCAAATCAACGAGAAAGGCAACAAATAAACTAAAAAATGAGTATACAAGAGAGTACAACCACGACCATCAAGGGTTCTACTTCTATCAATGCACCGACTTAGGGAAGGTCATAGATGAAAATAATAAAAGGGACTTACTCTGTCAAAAATGTTATTTTTATTTCAAAAAATGAGATAACAGCTCATAGGGAACCACTCAAAAAGCCTCTGTGCAAGATTTCAGACCTTCCACTGACCACAGCGTATTCGCAAACATTAACAAAGACGTAAAGCAATAAACTCAAATGGGCCATAACTCTGTCTAAAAATATTTCCAACAATTTGAGAAAGTGGTTTTTAGAAATTCATTAGACGAGCCTCTATGCGATATTTCAGATTTCTACCTTTGATTAAGTGTCCACAACGTGTTTGCCAAATAACACAAAGCAGAAAAACTTAAGGGCCATAACTCTGTCAAAAAAACTATTTGTTTAAAATTGAGATTTTTTTAGACGTTCACTAGAAGAGCCTATGTGCAACATTTCAGAGTCCTACTACAAACGATGCGTTCAGTGCGTGAAGGACTTACATGAAAATCATGAAAGAGACACAAATCTGTCAAATTTTGTTTTGTTTCCAAAAAGCTTTTATGGAACCACGAAACGAGCCTCTATTACAAGATTTTCAGATTCCTACCGTTGACGATATGACCACAACGTGTTCAAAAAAATTAACTAAGACATAGAGACAAACTCTATCGACATAACTGTCAAAAACCGATTATTGAATAATTTGAGAAAGACGACTTTAGTCACTAGAAGAGCCTATTTACATATAGTCAATGGAAGGTGTCAGATTCTTAACGTTGAAGATGTGACCACAGCGTTTTTGCAAAACTAACAAAGAACATATAGCAAAAAAACTCAATAACAGAATTTTAATAGCAAAAAATGTATACTCGTTTTATGCCATCCTTCCAAAAAGAAAAGAGATCGGAGCAAAATAGCTGAAGTTAACGTGTAACAGCCACACAGGGAGACAAGAAGAAAATATACAACTTCACAATGTAATAGCGGTCGGAGAACAAATACGTTGGCGTCTATTTTTTGTATCAATTAATCGAATCAATATTGTACACATTTTTTATGCCGATAGTGCCCACAAATACGTTTTCCTTTAAAATCAAGGCATTTAAATCTTCAAACCACAGTTCCAAATCCAGTGAACTGCCCTAAAGAAGGGGACATAACAAGGTTTTTAACGCGATTTCTTTAGTTTGCATGAGTTAAGGTTCATTACAGTTGTTTTCTGAAGGAAAAAGACTTACCTACCTAGTTATTCTGCGATTTGTCGAAACAATAAGTTGCAAGGCAAAATAAGATGCAAACAATTTTAGCAGCAAAATTGATAATAACGGTAGAAAAAAGCATCATGGAGGTGTTGCTTTCAATCTCCAGACAAAAATCACACCTAAATAGCTGAAATTGATATCTTAGCTGTAGACCTTTTGTCGCCATTTAAATAATATGTCACATTATACGGCATGATTATAACGCGTTCAAAGATATTGTGACTTATAACCTTTACAATCTCTCATGACCCCGGAGAAATATACTTGGGAAATATACAAGGAAGCTGTCTTTTACGGACTTCACTTTAGTATTCTTACATGCGGATACTCAATTAACTTAGGCAGTTTGATGTAATGATGGTTAATTTATCCATTAAATGAAATACACTAGAGTTTGAGCCCAGAAGCCTACATGAGACAACCATTCTATAATATATCTTAAAAGTACATTCCTCACTATATTTCATCGGTATAGTTATCAATAAAGAGACAATAATATTCTCACTACACATAGCAGAATCTCACATAATGTATTCATCAGCGCAAAACCCGTTTAAAGATTATTTCCTCTTAATGATTAATTATTCTTGAAATTTCTCACGAAAGTGATATTTATCGTTATTCAGGAATTCAAATTGTGTGCAATTTGGTGCCAAAACAATAAGGCTATTACACTTCTGTTGGGTAGAAATTGTAATGGTACAGCAGGCATGTATATCGTGTCTCGAGATGTTTTAAATGAGCTACACTTTTATTATCACATTTACAAAAACGAAAGCCACTTAAGGCATTCCTGCTAGTGCTATCATCATGAAATTTCACACGTTCGTAGGGAGGGGGTATAATAAAGTGATTAAAGTATAAAAATAGTTTACAAAAAAGAATTTCCCCAAGAAGGACATTAATCTGTATCTAGTAAATATTGGCCTGGTTTTGGATGGATGTAAGAAGTGGACTGCTCCCAAGATACATTCATACTTTGTGTTTTTGATCTTGGTCTACTTTAACATTATTTGACATTTTCCGCCATTGATGTTGAATGGATGCCATCAGAATTAAAAATGACTGTGTGGCATTGTGATTTCTGTTTGTTTGTTAGAGTGGATACCTCGAGAGGGGGTGTTCCTGGTGTTCCTGTATAACTGAACATCATTCCGTGTGTCAACGAGTGTTTTATCCTCAAGGTGCATAATTCTCTTGTCAAAGCTTTAGCGATTCCACTTCTTTAATTACTTCCTGTCACAAGCTATTCTTATGATGAAGTGTTTGTTACAAAGTCTCTAGTTGTCAACACACCTGTTCAAATAGCGGAGCTGATTCTTTTATCGTTAGATCCGACTTTTCATTCTATCAATTTCCCCTGTGAAACTCAGCAGTTCAAGTCTTTTTGTCCAATGATATGCCAGAATATTGTCACATGCGCTGTCCTATTGTGTTCAGTTAAAAAGCCGTTCCAAACGTTTGGGCTCAATGCCTTGTTCTGTATTTACTTACCTTTTGTGGTCACTTAGTTAAAGGAAGATTTCATGTTGACTGACAAGGGTGGGGCACGTAAACAAGTGTTTTACATGGGAAGGATTAATGTGTGATTCAGCCAGTGTATCGTCTGGTTAAGGAGCAATGAACTGAATGAAGTTGAAACGGAATTGAACGAAAGAAAATAAAAGCATCGAGATTATATTATTATTATCTAGGGAAAAAAAGATGAATTCCAAATGTGTTCTTGTCACTTAATTGACATGTTATTGTTTTCGTATGGACAAAATTGAGATATATTTGTCTGAAACACCTCACCCTTTTTACCGTAAAGTCATACATTTAATGTTATCGAAGTTTAAAACTTATCAATTAGAAGTTTACATTTATGCTACATTACAACCAAAATTGAAAATATTGAAGCAATCCTCTTACGTTTGGTTTGCCCCTCGTTAAAATACCTCATAAACTCACTTACGTCACCCCTGTACGAGTCAATTCATCATTAATGTTTTGGTGACTTCTATTCATCAATATTATACACTCTTAGTAAAAAAAAAAATTTCGTTCAATACAATTCTTATAAATAAGGCACGACAATTGCCAGCGGAACTGAAAATGCCATTTTATTCTATATATATTACTATATACGCGGAGTAACAAACTTAAAATATCTTTTTTTCACGAAAAAGGTGATCCAAAGTCACTAAAAATTGTTTTATTTTTATTCGTCTTGTCGAGCTATAGTTACTTTTGGTGCTGAACATGAAGATACGACCATTTATTTCTTGACAATATCAGTGGTGAGATGTTGTCTTGATGACGTCACGGTCAAGCTTGACATCTCAACTCTAGAACTGATGGCCGTACAGTAAAAGCAAATACATATCCATTCTGATCACGTCGGTGTGTTGACCATTGGTCAGCTACAATGGTTAGTTTGCTCAAGTTCATTTTTTGGTAAAGGCAAAATGTTGTGTCTATGTACCCATAGGATCATTAAAATCCAAGTTCGGTTGAGTCATGGAAAGGGGGGTGCAGAGAAACCCCTCACCCCCTAGTAATTGGGTATGGCTTGTGAATGGAAGGTGGCACCGAGAAGATTACAAATATATGTTAAAAAAATCGGTAAAACAATCAGTTCCCGAGTTGACCCCCTTCACCAAGTAACAGGTTATGTTATTCTACGTGAACAATACTTTTAAATATGTAAGCAGCTACCTGTATATCATCAATGTTAGTAATCCAAATCGATAATCATTCATTGCGAAGCAGCATACGCAAGGTATGTTTGATTTATTTGATTTCGATCTTATCGATGTGTTATG
Organism: Clione limacina; assembly: GCA_032362205.1. Lineage (NCBI taxonomy): Eukaryota > Metazoa > Mollusca > Gastropoda > Pteropoda > Clionidae > Clione > Clione limacina. The sequence goes on from JAUUEB010413748.1 coordinate 9,803, forward strand.
TTTACCACGATTAGACGTATAAGGTAATCTTTTTGACATGTTGATAATTTATCATTTCATTATAGCAGCTTTTTTTCACAAATTTAAATTTCAAGATTATTTGCAGTTGCGGAAAATTAAAAGGATTTTCACTGAAGGAAATCAGATCATCCGTATAATATGTATAACACCCACAATCTTGTAATGCATTTGATTTTTTGACGTGTATTTTCATTTGAGCTGCGAACTTTGTAATTATAAGGTAATTGGATTAATATGTACAGAATAAACAAACCATACTATAGGGACTATTAGCGTTATGAAATTATAGAAAACACATTTTGGGATCCTGTAGATATGGCAGTTTTAAGTTCGGTGCATTTTTATTATCTGAGCCACCTGATATGTACGGTACGCATTTACCTGTTCACATATTACAGGAGCAAGCAATTTGTCATACCTTTCCGAAAATTTAATTCAACTACAAGACGAGTTACGTAGTAAATCCAAGGATAAAAAGTTGAATGCTGTGTGCGGGTATTCCATTAAACGTGAAATAAAGCTGTAATAGCTAGGACAAACTGATCTATACATTACGCAACGCGCACAAATTACTTTTTAACTTCGCAAATATCATATTTTATTATTTAACACATAATTCAGAATCAAAGAGAAAATCTCGATCATCGAGGTAGGTCTATAATATATCGAGTAAACAAAATCTATCTGTTCCAGAAACACAATCTCTAGATTGCAGATTCAATTTAATTATTTCGCTACATTCATCTTCATAATGTCGTTACACCTTTTAAATCAAATCAAATACGAGATAACTCTTTCACGGACACGTTCCATTTCTCATCTCCCATTGTACGATTGTATTTCAGTCAAGATCACCCGCCTTCAGAATACAGACGACACCTAAACAAAATTGTTAATCCTTATTTCACTAAAGAACTCCCAAGACGAGGCCGATTATAAACTTAATACTGAATAGTTGGATTTGTATAGAGTTTTACAAGTTTTGAGGGTTGGTATTTATTCATACTTTCTTATATCGTTTGAAGAACGGTTGACTGTAACTAATTGTTTCATTTCTCGTTGTATAGCCGATATATGAACACACTAAATGAACGTTACAAAAGTGAACTATTTACTGTTGAGTCACTTAATAAATCGTTTCATGCATTGAACTACATTGCTAAAAGGTTATATAGTTCACCCCTGGAGCATAAGCTTGAGTGTTCGAGTCCCGGCTGCGTATATCCGAATGCCACCCAGTCCATCGTAATGTATGCAAGCCCAGATTCACTGCGTTGGGCAAATAATGCCAACTTTTGGATTATTTAGAGAAATGGAATCTCACTTGCCTCAGTAGAATCTCCTATTCTACGACTTATTGGAAAAATATAGCAGTTTAAAACTTGCATTACAGTAAGCATCACACCGGAAGTGCGAAGCGTTTGGATTATTTAGAGAAGTGAAACCTCACTTGCCTAAGTGTAATCTTCTATTCCACACATAATTAGAAAAACAAATTAGACTCGATCTGGATTCGAACCAGGGCCCTTTGGTTTAGCATGCCTATCGGGTAGGCTTGATAACATTAGGATGGACTGGGTGGTATTCGGATATACGCATCTCGGATGGAGAAGGCTAAGTCTTTAAAAACATAGGATTGAAGCAATGGTTTCGCCTGGATCATAGCATTTAGAGGTTAGTGCTAAGGCTGGTCGGCCAGAGGCCAGATGCCAGTTAATTGTGACTGGACAGGTTGTTGGAGCAGTGCTACTCTTTAAATGTGTGGCAACATGAAATTGTTGAAGTGACATGGTCGCCGATATACCTGCCATGAATGTGTAGATTTAGACGTTAAACACCTTAGCAAAATAGAAAAATATGATCTGTACTGAATTGGATTCCCATATTCTGATATTTTGTTCTATTACAAAACAAACATTGAGTACTGCGTACAAATAGAGTCGATGGGTTATATGGAGGAATTATCGCGAGTTTGTTCATTTATTAGTGAACGAATAAGTGAAGTTCAATATTAAAGAAATTGACAATGTTCATTAATATAACCCCGAGACTCTTTATTTACTCACTAGTCAATGCAATTGATATTCAACCCGTTTTATTGTGTGTTTCACTACTCAACACGCATTGCATAATTAACCCACAACTTTGTTAGCAACACGGGAAAAACACCTGAATAGTATGTCAGGTAGAGGCAGTGGCGGAACTACACTAGTTGCAGGGATAGCAGTTGCGTTGGGGCCGGAG
>JAUUEB010413859.1:0-12067 GCA_032362205.1 Clione limacina
AAGTATAGGCGTCAGTGTTGTGGTTGAGTAGTTCGGTGGAATACTTGGACTGAGTAGAGTAGTTGGACATTTTCAACTACTCGAGTAGAGTAGCTACTCTACTCAAGTAGTCACAAAACAGTTATCATTAAAAAAAAATTAAAGGTTTAAAATAGAAAGATTACTGCATTATTAACATAATCATGTAACACAATTGAAGAAAATTATAAAGTGTAATAATCCTTGATTTTCTGCTTGAGAAGCTTTAAGATATAGTTATAATACAGCACTGGACATTCTTCAGGATGTTGCACATTTGCAACCAGCTTCTACTGAGGCTAGAAAAAAATAGATTCTCATCACTTTTTTCTGAGAAACCAGAGGCATGCATTGTGTACTTTTTTGTGTCTATCTAATTTTTTTCATTTTTAAATTTCAAGAATGCAAAAACAAAGCGCTGCATACTAAATTATTACAATATGCGCATTCATGCATAACTGATTTATTTAAAGACATCCTCTGGGCAAATTTTGAAAAAAGGGTTGAAAAACACCTTTTTCAACATTTTGAAGTGTGAATATAAAAAACAAAAACCTATGCTGCTGCCATTTCATGATGCAGTCCTTTTTGAGAATCTATTCTTTTTTTATCTGGCCTTAGCAATACTGATATGGTCATTATCATGACATTTAAAGGAAAATGGAGCAGCTATCTGACTTACTTGATTTTGATTATTGTGATTTTAGAAACAGGTAACTGAAATTGTTAAATAAATGTGAAATCTGAAATATTTTATTCCATTTTTTGATATGTCACAAGATGAATTTTCAGGTTTAATTAAGTTTAGCTTTATTGAAAAACTGTACACAAAAAAGAGAGTCAGGTAAAGTAATGATTTCACCTAACTTAAATGATTCTTTCATTTTTTACTATGATATTCTTTTCAGCGACTTAAAATTCCTCATTGGACCAGGAAGAAAAGCAGTGTATGCCCACAGATGCATTTTATCTGCAAGATGCGCTGTATTCAAGGCAATGTTTGTTGATAAGGGAACAGGAGCAGACAAGGATGTACCTCTTGTTTTGTCAGACATGTCACCAGAGATTTTCCTTTCAATGCTTGATTTCATTTACACCAACTGTGTAACTTTGTCTTCCAAAACTGTAAGTTTGATATTTATACTTTAGACAGACAGACTTCAATTTAATAAGAATTTTTGTTCTACCAAACATATAATATGGGGTGTTAGGGGTTAGCACAATGGACTAAAGTTTTGGGTTTGATCCTCACAATGAAAGAATTTTTTAGAAACAGACTTCTTTCCTAAACGTCAGATATGTTTGCCAGTGTAAATTACAGCTTACTAAAAATACAGAAAGACAAAAATCATATTATGTTCAGATACATTTTAAGATATTAGATCAATAAGTATCACAAGAGGCTTAAAGAAGGCAATAGTGTAGAAACTTACAGGTTATTTAAATGAGATATTATTTTTGTGCATGATTTCACTGAAAATTTTACTTAAAAAGCTCTATCAATTTAGGCTAACACTTTACACCATAGACCAAGATGTAAGTATTAGCAGCTTATAGAGACAGATGAAATACAACTGCAATTAAGATATCTATCAAAGTTTTCCATACATTGTTACATAGTCGTTTGATACACAAGATAAATTATAGTCAATTGTGAATTTCTTCTGTATATGATTGTGTCTTAAAGGTTGTGTTCAAGACAGCTTATATTTCTTTAATCTGTAAATTCTTATCAGGTGTGTTCTGTTACAGGCATAAAGGCATTTTCTCATATTGGCTAAGATTTTGTTTGTATGGTTGATCCTAGCATGAGCTGCCAAATATTTTATCAAGGAACAGAATGCTGACGGTTATTTAAATGATGGATACTTTAATGTGCAAAACAACTTGGGTAATTGTTTTTGAATTGTTTTATCAAACAGAAAGACACAAGGTTCATTTAAACTATGAACTCCTATATGACATAATTTTTACCATATCTAAAAATAAATAGATTATAAATATTGTGACAACTGAATCTTGTTTCATTACAGGCCATTGATGTTCTAGCAACTTCATTGGAGTACGGCCTTGATGATCTTCGAGATGTGAGTTTGACTGTGTTTTTGTGTTGGTATGAGCATTTTTATATTACTTTCAAAGAGTATAACGCTTACAAAATACACTAAGACATAGCTGGAATTCTCCTCAGTAAATTTGTAAATAGACTAGACTGCCAATGTTTCCTGCTACTTGTGTCTGTGTTTTATAATTTTCTGTCTAGCTTATGGGAAATAAGATTTCACAGTTTTGAAAATGAAAGATATTCACACTCATGCTAATTAGTATTTTAAATATACTATTTTGAAGAATTATGAGTTTTTTATGCAAATAATTTTCATTAATCAGTATTTGTTACTACATAAGCTTATTATAGGCAGTGATTCCTTCATAGGCAACAATACAAGTTAGAAATTAAATCAAGGTATTATAATTTTTACAAATTTTAGATGGGTACTGATTTTTGTATAATAAGTGAATTGATAGTTCTGTGTTTGATTAAACTTGCTAGCCAGTATAACAAATTTGTCTATTTATAATTTATATAATCAAATGCAACTAACACTGAGATTATTTTTCTCTTTGGAATATTTGTTCAGCTTTGTGTGGATTATATGGAGACAAACCTGACCAGCTCCAATGCCTGTGATGTCATGCAAGCAGCTGTTACTTACAACCAAAATGATTTGAAGGCAAAGACAATGGGATTTATTGAAGACAACTCAGCAGTAAGTTTGCAGCTCATCTTGAGTAAATGGAATAAATTTGTGATCTTCTAGAAGATCATGTTATTCTGGGGAATGTTATATGCTGCATATAACTTATTGTTTAGTACTGTATTGCATACTAGGAGAAAAATGACCACACACATTTTAAAAATGGTGCAACAGCATCAAAACCGGTCAATGTAAGTCAATCAATTTTCTCCTAGTGTGCAACACAGGACTAAAATGTAAGTTATGTACACCATATAACGTCCACAAACACAACATAGTATGTAAAGTCTGAATGACTCAAATGAGAATGTTATCAAGAAAACTTCAAGAAAATATTGTTGGCGTATGTCAAGCTTTGGTGGAGAAGGTCACACACAGACATTTACGCTTGTGATGATGCAATGAACACTGCTTGTTGCAGTGGTGTTACTGTGTCACTTATATACAAAAGATTGCAATGTTAGACTATAATGCATTCCACTTATGATAAGGAGGCAAGGGAAGTTATCATGGGTTTATGTCCCCATTGTAAACTATCATGTGCCTTGAATTTACTTGTTTTTTTAGGGCCTGCTGACATCATGTCACTAAAAATAATCAGATTTAGATATTCATTTTTTTCTGTACATTTTTGGGTATGGAATGATGTTGCATTGTTATCACTCATGATAGTTTTTTCCAACTTCCCTATCTTAAAACCCAAAAGAAATAATAACCAAAAAAAGACTTAATTCTATTTCTTTAGCCATTACTGTACATATGGTAATTAATTTAGCTTCATTTGCATTTAAAATAGAAGGAAATATGAGCTTTTTTAAAATGGTACAAAATAAGATGTTTCACTTATCATACTTCATTATTTTGAATAATATCTTTATTTCTCTATTTTCAGGATGTTTTGAAATCTAAAAGCTTTCAAGAAATAAGTGAAGACACCCTAGTGTCAATATTGAGATCAAGTCGTCTGAACATGGACGAACTGGACATTTACAGAGCAGTTAAGGAATGGGCAACAGTCAATTCAGTAAGTAATATGACACTATATTGTGCTTGCTATCAATTGGCTATAGAACTGAACAGTTTCACACTATGTCAGTTTGTTTAGCCAGGTTCCTGTGTAAGCTGATTGCTTTTATTGTAGATTTTTGCACTAAGGTGTTCCTAGTTGTTGGAAAATTAGCTCTTATGAAATATACTTTGATCTTTATTTCTGTCATGTCTTGATTGTAGCCTGCTAGTGAAAACCCAATGATTTTGTTTCCCTGTACAAAAGCGTGGAGTCTCTGTTCCTTGCTGAGGGTTGTCTCTCTATCTCATTCTGATTTCCATACCTCTCTTAGACTGAAACCTTCAATTTCAGACTAGTAGAAAGGCATTATGGATTTAGGTCTAGAAGTCTCATTTAGCTGCTTGTGATTTGGTGGAGGGGTGCGTGGGTGCATGAAAGTTCATCATTTCAAAGTTCATTGTCAAAACAATTGATAAACATTCATCTGGTTCTTTAGTTTGCTGCTTACAGAAGATTTGTATAATCTAGTAGAAAACTAGATATAAATGTATATTTATAAAGCTTTTGTTAGGGTTTGTGTTTTGTGTCTATTTTTGTCAGATAAATGAATGAAGCACATGTTGTTAAAATCCTGCATATACAGTTAGGGAAAATAATATAATACTAGTGTTGCACAGGTTTCTTTTGTTCTTTTTTTAATGTTACTGATAAGAGAGTATTGTACTACTACTTATAAGATCGATATAAATGATTTTTATTATCAACAGGTGGTGAATGGCAGAAAAGTTCATGAAGTAGCAAGGGAAGCTATTAAGCATATTCGCCTACCACTGTTGTCTGCTGAGGAATTAACTACCCTTGAAGATGAATGCAAGAAGGATAACTTTATGTCTGTAAGTTTTGAATATAAGGTTACATGCAGCTAATGTAACCTAAAACTTACAGTGGAATTTGGATAATACGAACCTGGTTAATACAAATTATTGAAAATTCAAAGCAAATGTAAAGTCCTGATTTTCACCCTCTTTGTTTAAGTAAAAAGATAATTTTTAATTTAAAGTTTAACATCGATAATTCGAAGTATTTATAATATGGTTTTTTCATCGTAAAGAATCACCATTAAATAAATGAAACAAAGAATCAACCCTTCCATAACCAGCCAGCTGTGTTGAGCACATATAGAAAGGAATGAAAGCGAGACGTGGTTATAATATGTACTGGTAGCTTTGAATGAGAGAAACTGAGAGTGGTAATTAATAACAGTGCAAATGGCACCAATAAAGAGAAATAATTTTGTCTGTCTCACAATGAAAAAAAAATGAAAATGCTACTAGAAAGTGATAGTGTAGCAATAATTTGTGAAAAAATGATGAGAGAAAGCAACAATGTTGATTGGATTCTAATGAAAGTTGGAAAAACAACAATTAGAACCAAAAAATAACAATTCAACTAGTACCCGACAGTTGTGTCTCGACATCATGTGTTATTTTGTCGACATTAACAAGGGATGTAACAATGGCAATAATATATATAACATTACAAATGTGCTATTTCCCTTGGAACATTCTTATTATGATATATCGAAAATTCTAATATTCACATTCCAAGAATGTATTCCTAGATAACTACAGTGCTGTACTATAAAGCCTGAAGACACTCATTCAAGGCACAAGACAGATATTCTTCAACTTCAGAGCAGAAGCAACAACCCTCTGTTGTGCAGTGCAATTTTTGTCAAACATCTACATTCCAAGAATATGTTCTTAGCTGACTAAAGTACTGTACTATGAAGCCTCAGAGCAATCAACAAGAAGACACTCATACAAAGCACAAGACACACTCATTGTAGTCTATTGAACCACTTATTAGATCCAAGGGCACTAACAAATCAATATCTTAACATGAATGACAGTTTGCTTAACTATATCAACTGCCTCAAGTTGCCAAACACTAATAAATGTCTCTGCAGAACTCAAATTCAAATGCCAAAGATATAAATCTAGAATACAAAAAATAAAATACCACCATTAAACTATTTCAGGAATGTATTGTTCTTAAAAAAACTCAAATTTCTGTCAGCGTACGTTTTTAGGATTTCCAATGGAAGGAAAATGACACAGAGGATGTTGTCATGAGATTTTTAATCTATACATGTACTCATAATTTTCTTAAAAACAGTTTAGTTTTCTTTTTTTTATTTATTTTGAAAAAAAATTAGAATTGACAAGAGTTTTATGATAGATATGGGTTGGATGCCTAATTGTATTGCATTCTTATACTAGTAAGTAGTTAGGGATATTATACACTGTTTTCCTAATTTCATATAGATTGATGTTTTGTTTTGATTCTATGATTGCAGTGCATGATCAATTGTTTTCTTTCACCAGGTTGGTACATTTGCATACGCATGGAAGCTGCACGCTCTTAAACAAGGGGAGAAAGGAAACATTCTGTCTATCTGTCGCAGGGGAACCACAGCAAGAGAGCACCACAAGTTCCTTACCGACCAGAACTCAAAATAATAACGCCTTCATCTTATTATTTTCTTGTTTCTTAACTTTGCTCCTTGTTGAGTTTATACATTCCATACAAGGATAATTTAACAAAAAATATCAAGCAATATTTTAGATACCAAAATATGCTACAAGAAAGCTTCTTGAGCAGAAAAAAATCTTAGTGGCATTATTTACGTGTAAGCCTATTATTTTTTTATTATTACTGTGCAAAAGTATATATAAAATTGATAATTAATTTCAAAATGAATTATGATTCAGAGTCAGTGTTAGAAAACGGAATGACCCATATCACATTTAATAAACTTGTGATTAGTATTTACAATAATAAGCTGAGTACCCCATGACACATTGAGACTATTTATAAAATAATGAAAAAACAATTATTAGAAATTAGGGAAAATTAAAGACCAACGTATATAAGAAAGTCTTGTATATAGGAAAGATTTTTTAACAGTAGGTATTATTTTTTTTTTTCCTTTAAAGGTTCTTTTCCTGCTTTCTTCTGGTTAAAAGTTGAGATATTGATTTATCAATGATTTTTTTAATTCTTTGCAATATTGTGTGATGTAGTTAATGTTAACCAGAAATAGACAATTTAGTTGTGAGTTTATTACTCCTGTTTTCATACAGATATTTAACTATAATGATTTATTCTTGTGAATAGGGTTGTGTTTTGATTGAAATAGTTAGTTAAAGAAATTTTCAATTCCTTAATATATGTTTACATTATTATTAAGATAGAGTGACAATCATTCATAGAAAGAATGAATTCTGAGAGTGAAAATGGATGAGAGGTGATCACAGAAAAGTCATAAATGAAGGTTGCTATCTCATATATAAGGAACATTTTGAAATCTTACATAATATTTCAGATTGACGTGAATGTTAACATTTTTGCAAAACGTCTTTAATGAGAAAATCTTCTTTGCTTTATACTGACAATATATACCCTGTTATGGCATTCTGTCTGATGAGTTGTTTGGGCATACAGTGACAAATCCTGTTTTTATTTTTAAATGGATCATACAATCATACACATGTATATAAATTATTTATTATTTTGTTGTCATCCAATTTAAAATCCATTTTCATTAAACCTGTAGGAAAATAGCAGAATTTCAAAAAGGATTTTAAAACTTGATTCAACAAACAATAAAAAGAACTTATACTGGTTGCAGACATTAAATGAGACAGGTTTTGTTTGTCTGTCTGTTTTTCTCTGCTCTGACAATATATTTGATAATTTGACTGATGTTTTTGTTAGTGATTACTTTGCAGGCTAATTTGTTTATTTTTGCTTCTCAAAAAGCAAAAAAAATCAAATTTTCAACTGAATTTCATGATTAGAAAATTTTGTTTTTCACTGTATTTTGTTGTATCTGTTTCATGTTTTATATGATGAAATATACTCCCGGTTGTCTGATGATATAAATGTAAAACTTCTTCCATAATGGCGAAATCAACAACAAAAACCTGTATTTTACTTTTTAAGAATCAAAGTCTTTTGTTTCCCTTTTTGCTCTCCTTTCTCTAGATTCTTTACATATGTAATTTACATTTCTGTGATGTAGGTTTCATTATCCTCATACTTCAACTGGGTCAGCTAGGTCATCAGCTCACTCATTGTCCCTCGCTCTAGCATACTGCATAAGATCCATTTCAGCTTGTGGAAGTTGCTATTGCCGATAACTGTATTCCAATAAAAGTAGAGAATACATTTCTTGAACTTCTTCATTAAGACAGTAACAACATCATGGCTGAGAGATGACAACTACTGCATAAAATAAATGTTAAAAAACAACTGCTCAACTTCACTACAACACTTCATTGTGTTGAAAGATTCTTTGATCTGCTTTCAGTTTACATGTAAGTTTACTCAACATTTACTATTAGACTGACTTTGTATAAATCTTGCCTACTAGTATTTATGGAAACTTTTTTACTTCGTTTATTGTAGTTGTAGATGTTATCTTTATCATGTTTTGTCACATGTAGGTTGGTTCATGTCCAATGGTCATTAGTAGAATTGTATGCAAACAATTTACATAATTTATAGGTTTTTACACAATATATTTTTATTTGTCATTGTTTATTTGTTAAATGCATTATATATTTAGCTAGTTAGTGTTTTTAGCATTTTGATAATCTGCTTAATTTATTTAACTTATATTTTCTTTAAAGCACAGAAGTTAGACTGTCAAAAGATTTTTGACAGGAAATATGCCTACTTCTCATTCAACTTTACCTACCTTTTTTGACGACATGACAGTCATTCAGAGCTTTGCTCAATAGCAATATCGTCAAATCATCCTCATTATTCATCAATAAATCTGTTTTTGTATCCATGTAACACTTGTTTTCATAAACATGACCAATATGTTTTATGCATCAATGAAATATGATATTATACGCACTTTGGTTGTTTAGATTAATATATGCCCAATGCCATTTACTTCTTTTCTTGTTTTTCATATTGTTCATGATTTTGGATTGGAATTTATCTAAATTGGAAATGGTTCATTTTACTCTTTGTTGGATTTTGCTGCTGAAGGTTGTGAAATATTTTACATAATAACTTTATAATAATATAACTAACAGTATTGTTATAACAATTTGTATGAAAGATTCATGGCAAAAATGTTTTACCTTCCTCTGACAAATAAACATGACTGTCATTAGCAGGTTTTTTACCGAACAAATTTATTGTTGTGTTGTTGTCTTTTATTTGTTGTTTTGTTTTAGGTCAATTACGACTAATCAGATATGTGTTCACTTTATCTTAAGTCAATCTAATTCGTTAGTTAGTGTTGTATCAGTCTAAAATGGTTGGTTTAAGCAAGCTAAGTTAAAAGGTATTTAAAAATACCGTTTATCATGCTTAAAAGTTTTACTTTTGCTATGGCCAGAAATTTCAACGGTCCCCTATCAACACGTATCCCTTTCCTATGAGCCGACTTATTAAGCAGCGGTCATGTCCATCACTTGACATTAAGAGATTCATGCTAATGCTGGTTGGGGTCTGATGTCAGTATACTGTGACTGAATATCTACCATGACCTGTCCATGGATGACCTTTCATATCCATGTTTCTGAGCTAAAAAAAAAGCTTCATATGTTGGATCCAGTAAAAACGATTTAAAAAAGGAGTTTTGCTTTTTGAGATTATGAATAAATCACGTAAACATTTTGTGATTTTATTATGGAATAAATGAAATAAAACTGAGACAAATGAAAAAAACACAGTTCATGCATTTTTCATTTTATGGTCATTTTAGCTGTGCTGCATCTTAATTTCATCAAGATGTTAGGCCATTAGATAAGTATTATATGGGACCCTTTTCCTTTTAGACAATTCTTGTAATGCGCAAGTCTGTAATTTAAATGGATATAGTCCAAATAAGTTGCTTCATGTATTTTCTAATGGCCTTCAGTATCTAGAAAAATACAAAAAAAATGTATATCTATCAGTGCAAAGTCTTCTCTTACTTCGGCTACTTGGCTCCCCGACTATATTGTGTGGTAGGTCAATTACCTTCCTTGTATCAGTATAAATATATTATGTAGAGTGAGCTTTACTGGCGTCAAAACAAAAACTTGATTTCATGTACAAAGTCCATATGTCACACAGACCAATTTGTATCAATATAACGATTGATTTATTACTTTTTGCTGTTGTCTACATCAACACGTCGAAGGTTATATCGGCGACGGTGTTACTAAGACATGTCTATGTGCTGTCACACTTGTTTGCAAAGGATGTTGAAGGAAATTCTGAATTGTTTCTTTTTTTTAAATCGTTTTAATGATGTTTGTTTCTTCTTTTGTTCCCTTATAGCTCAAACGGAGGCAACTTGTTCGTTAACTGATTTTACGTTAGCGACACACACTTATGTATTATATTTATTAACCTTCTTGTGCTTCCCTTCGCCCAGAGGGCAGCTATTATCCGTCTTTAGAAGGTACCTTAAACTCGTGTATATACTATTTACTGTTAAATGATATTCAGAACGTAAAGTTCAATCGATAGTTAGAGTAATTATTAACTCTTTTTTCTATGGTTCAATCCATTATCCTTAAACTATGATATAAAACATGACAGCAAATATCAAAATAAATTATAATTATTTTACTGTTTCCTAATTTGCAGCAAAATCGAATATTGATGAATTGTGTTTCGTATAAATATTTTACTGAAACTCTCACAAGGCACACAAATAACGCCCTTATAAAGCTGCCCATGACATTTTCTAATAGCCTTGGTATCTAGGTCAAGGAAAACCAGAACAAAAGGTAATATCTCTCAGTGCAAGGTCAGTGTTGATTATTGTGAGATAAAACTCAATGGCACTTCAAATAACAACCTTGGCATAGCATAACATTAGTTTTATGTCAGGTATGTATAGACTGTGGCCTTGACGGGACCCAGATACACACATCGATTCCTGCTGATGCAATATTTTTATACATTATTATTATTTAACTGTTGTAAGATTATGCGATAAAATTTTTACCCCGTTGGTTAGAATTCGAACATCCGATTTCCCGCCCTTGCACTGTACACCCCTAAATTGGACCGTTGCTGAATATTTCTGTGTTTTTCGTGCATAAATATGATGAGTGGGGGGGGGGTTAAATAAAAATTATTTAACACTTACATATATTAAAACAAGTCACTTCTTATCCACATGGAGGATATTTTGGTACAATACTGTAACAAATACATAACAAACACGCACTATTACGTTACTAGAATTTCGGGTCGCTAAACGCTCTTTCAATTCATCGTTTTGGTCGTTATGCTCCCTCTCCTTGCAATGTTATCATCACACATATTTATAAGTCCGATGCGAGGTATAATGTCAATCATAAAATTTCTTACAAATATCGTTTTAGAATAATTATAACAAACAGACCAAATAAAAACTACAGATCACCCAAAAAGGCACTAGGTTAGTTATTTAGAGACCTAAAAAAATCAGAAGGGGACGGGTTGAAGTCGTGCTTTTCGCTTGGACGATTTCCAAAAAATAGAATGAAATTCTCCAAACAATTCACTTCTACTTTATCAACCAACATGGAACTACGATTACGCAGTTGGTATAAATATAGATAGAAATACATTTTCAATAGATAACAAGCATACTCAACATGGAAATGCATGTAGCAAACAACATTGCCGGTCGCCACAAGAGCACCACTCATTGTGAGGATCGAATCTTCACCTTATGAGTTGCTACTAGGCTACATTAACCCTTACAATGTGTCATATGCATCATCCGTCTTTTTTTCCAGTTGCAACAAAACTGCACTGTATTGACAAGAAGTTTTAATATGACATGGTGCTCGTTATAAATATGTAAATAATATCAAAAATCAAAACCAAGTGGATTTTATTGGTATAAAATGTATACACAAACGTAAGCGGACACTTAACAAACATCAACTATCATTCATTAACATGACCCACGAGTGACACACATTTTGTCATTTTACTCTTCGTCCAAAACATACGACTATGATGTTATCTGTAGTACGCACATTGACTATTGGTCATAAGTAAACTGTTGAACTATGTCAATGACAATTACTCTATGGTCAGATAATTAGGTGTAATCGGGTCAGATAAAATCACCTCATCACTTGTCCTTCATAGGTGTCTGAAATCATCGGCAAAAAGGTTTGCTATTCGCGTCTCTCTCTTCGTCTCTCTCTTTCTCTCTGTTTTTCTCTCTCTCTCTCTCTCTCTCTCTCTCTCTCTCTCTCTCTCT
>JAUUEB010414080.1:0-12066 GCA_032362205.1 Clione limacina
ATCGGCCCAGACAACACTCTGTTTGAAAAATACGTAGTTAATGGTCATTGTCGAACACGACAGACAAACATCATCATCATTTTCTAAATTCTGAAAAATTCACAGAGCATACATGGACATATAGAATGCAGAAAGAAATAAACAAAGTTACAACATATACAAAATTATAAGTTAATTATTTCCCTGAAAAACTAAAACTGATGTGTAGAGCATGTGACATGTGACCCCAAGCAGGGACGTTTGAAGTCTTCGGTGTACCCCTAAAAAATACTTTAATTTTTTTAAAGTGTGGGTTTTCCCCAAAAAGACAAAATATGACCCGGGTTTATTTGTAAAAATGATTTTTTTGTAAATGTATAGTTGATTTAAATCACAAAGTGAGATTAACAAATACATATATTCATCTAACCTGACAAAATATTGGGGGAAAAGTCATCGTATATTATTTTGCAATGCTTTCATTGATACAGTTTTTATGATTATTTTATGATTTTCTTTAAGAATAATCCAACTACTCTAAGCTTACTCGAAAACGTGAGCCGAATAGTATTCGAGTAGTTATATCTCCGCCACCCGAGTGGAGTAGTTGGACCAAATTCCAGCAACTACTCGGTTGGGGTAGAAGATGGTCGGCTGACTGTTGCACTGTAATGTGTTTTGTCATGAAACACTTTAAACGGAAATGCAAAGTAATATGTTTACAAAACTTTGATGCTAATCCATAGATATTCACTATTAATACTAATCTACGCACGAACTAAGAATAGTTCATCAAAATGTTGCCATTATTAAGCTTATGTTTAGAGGATATAAAACCCGCGAAAAAGGGTAGACCGAAGAATGTCACGAAAAACGTGTTTTGTCATGAAACAGTAGATAAGATTGGATTAGATTAGATTGGACTGTCGAAAATAATGAAATCCTACAGCAAATAGGAACAAGTACGAGACTGGAATTAAAATAAGAAAGATACAAGATACAAAATACAAAATACAAGATACAAAATACAAGATACAAGATACAAGATACAAAATACAAGATACAAGATACAAGATACAAGATACAAGATACAAGATACAAAATACAAGATACATTATTCATCCAACTTCATGGAAATGTACAATTCAGATTCCTGATTACCAGTGTAGTGGTCGAGTAGAGTAGTATACTACTCGAGTAGTACTCAAGTAGTTTTTTTCGCTACTTCTACTCTACTCAAGAAATTTCAGAATTTTTTCAGTACTACTCTACTCGAGTAGTCTGTCCACACTACTCAAAGACTACTCTACTCGAGGATAGTCTTCGAGTGGTTGGGAAATAAATCAACATATTTCGCGGTCTAGTTCTGATTTTTGTTCAACTTTGATTATTTTTACTTTTTACACAATTTGTTTATAAATTTTATTATTTTCTTCAATTTTGTCACATGATAATGTAAATTATGCTGTTATTTTTCAATTTTAAACCTTTGAATTTGTTTATTTAATTATTACTATTTTTAGTGACTACTCAAAGACTACTGGAGTAGAGTAGCTACTTTACTCAAGTAGTTACCCTTATATTTTTTCGAGTAGCTACTCTACTCTACTCTATTCGAGTAGTTGAAAATTTCCAACTACTCTACTCTGTTCAAGTATTCCACCGAACTACTCGACCACAACACTGGTAAAATCCAAATGCTGTCCGCCAGATTGGTGGCTTCTAAACGCAAATCGTATCCGAAAATTATCGAGCTAGACCTTTGGTACAATAAGATAGTTTCATCGAATAAAACAAGGGAAGACACTTGCAATAATTTTAGAATAAAACTTATGTTTTAACTGCTACGCCAAGAACCAGTCACTGTTTACGAACTCTTATTTAATAAGAGTTAGTGGTGTTCACTTAGTTGAATATATTTGAATAAAGTCAAGTAAAGTAAGTAGCTGTAACACCTTGAACGAAAACGGAGACAAAAAACAACACTTTTTCGGCAGATATGCCTTTACCAGAACAAAAAAGATAAAACAGTCAATGAGGCATCAAAAATAAGAAATACATATAACAAACCCAACACAAAAAGAAGAAGAAGAAAATGAAAAAAAATTCAATACTTATCCTTTTCGTGAAATTCCTTCAATAATAAGAATCGGGAAATACAAACACTTATACACAAAGAATTAAGGCTCAGACGCATTTTGTCCTTGAGAATAAAATCTTGGACCCTAGAAAGGACGTCTAGTAAAAAGACTTTCATTGGGTAGCATCCGTTGAAGGTTGAACGGAGAAAAAGAAGAAGAACTCCCCCAAAAAATGCAGGGGATTACGAAAAAGGAAGAAGAAGAAGAAGAAGAAGAAGAAGAAGAAAAAGAAGAAGTAGAAGAAGAAGAAGAAGAAGAATAAGAGGAACATACCAGTAGTACACTGGATTTTAGTTTTAGGATATTGGTAGCGGATTTAACAAAGATAAAATATCATAAGTTGGGTCTCAAAAGCGCTTACCGCTTCAAAGTACGCATGATTATTAAAGAAATAACACATATGGGGATGTAGATAAGGATATAAAGATGATATTGACGTGTTGGTCAGCTCTGCTTTCATTACAGATAACTCACCGAAATAGAACGCCATCTCTATCAATTAAGTACTTTCCTGTTGTTTCATTTATAACTTAATTTTGCTTTCGTCCGGGTAGGTCTTTGCTAAAGTCCCGTTGGCACCTTTGACATCGTCTTTATACTTGTGCTAGAGAAATGATGAATAATTGATATGATAGTCTTCATTTATTGTTATGGTTTAATGATAATAATAATTAGAAGAAGAAGAAGAAGAATGTCACTTATATAGCGTTTTCCCATTGGAGTACTTGAGTCCGACGCCTTAACTACTTAGCTATGTGCTCTATTAGGTCAAATAATATAGCAGAGGTACATTATGTCACCGGCGACTGTGCAATATGTTTAAACGATAAGGAAAGAAGTACAGTCGATATGGTAAGCAACGTCCCTCTACTGAAAAATGTTTTTTGTGGTCCGATTTTAACAATCTTGGTGTTCAATCAAAAAAATAATGTTCCAGAAACAATGATAAAAACAAACGATTTGATAACATCAATACCGAAGTGATTTGAAAAATAATCGGACTTTTTAAAATATGTTTTTCAAAATCTTCTTTTCTATTTTTGTGCTGAAATCAAATCAAGAAATTGATTTTTTTAGTATATGAATGGAATCTAGGTCACAACGCCCATAAACCCTAGATATAAACATTACCGAATAGCTACGCAACTATGGCTATATATATTTGAATACGTACATGTAGAAGAAAAATGTAAACTGTCGAATGTCATTTGACTCAAGTACAACCAGGTATTTAAACATAGCGCTTTTTGCATTACTTAGTTACGTTTCCAATGCGTATTTAATCCGATTCTATGAATTGATGAACCGAACATTAGTGTTATCTTCATGATGATGACACACAATGCATTGATTTAATCAAGTTATTCCACGTTATTCAATTATCCAAGGAATCCCATTGCGCTTGAACGGTCATTATAATGTGAACAAGTGCATGTAATTACATTTAACAGGTGATGTGTGGAGATGTAATAAACAACTCTGCATTAACAATATCCATAGAAGCTTACTGCTTTTTGTTGATGTAGATCAGCATACACAATAAAGTAAAGGCCTCAGAAAGAAGTATGTTTATGATTTTCTAGGCTATACAATTGCTATTCTTAGTATCTGATTGTTTTATGTTTGCATGTACCACACGTGTAATAGTCCAAATTGTCAGGGACTCGCATGAAACACTTGATACTTGTTGTTAGGGACGCAAGAACTACCACTACGTTTACAATATAATGTTGATCATATGTGATACTAAATTAACGTTCAAATGATGTTCAAATATATTCGTAAAGACTCGGATTATCAAATGAAAGACAAAGGAAACTGATTCAAAGTCATTAATTCAACCCTTAATTCTCCTTTCTAAGTGAAGAAAACACTGTTTAGTATGCAGTTCAAAAACAATCTGTGGTCGGAAACCGATACAAGAATAGCCGGAATTTATCTGCACTTATTTCTTCTTCTGCCTGTGACCAAAATAGATAAACTTAAATGTTGGAAGACTGATCTAATGTTGGTGTATTGATAAGACCTTATCTTAGAACCTTAGATAAAGCGTCTAATCCAAGAGATTAGTTGCTATGTCATCGAATTACGTGATGGAAGTTATTGATTTTCTACTCTAGAATAAACAAAGATGCTTGGATAGGTTTGAGTTATTTTACGTGATACTCGTTAGTTATTCGTTAGATCAATTCATCCAGATTAAAAGAAAAATGATTATATCAATTGCATGAGGCTTGTGCTTCCATCTTCTGCATCCGATTTTTTTGAGTCCGGCAGTGAAATGCCCAAAATCAGCCTAACCCCTCGAAATAGTATAACGTATTTTTGTTGGTGTTTTCTGATAGTTCATTAGGTCTAGAGTTAAAAACCGTCTGATGCCACTCTGGCATCATTGAGGAATTTTCACAATACTGACCACAAGCACTGAAAGGGTCATCATCATGACTCTTAGGTTGATAAAACTCCTAAATCTTCATTAGAGACAATACTCAGAAGAAGAGTTGCATATAAACTCAGTTATACACGCTGCTCTGCGCGCTATGTCAAGTCACATATTATTATTCATGGTTTTCTGGATTGCTGAATTCAAATCTGGTGTTTACATTTCATTTGGTCAACACTGAAGCTTTTATTGAACACTGATGTCTTCCGAGATTGTTCGTCTTCCGAGATTGTTCACCTTTTTCCTAAATAAATCGATGAACTTAATTATGCTCTTAATTTAACCTTGGTTTCAGATTTTAGAAAACACAACATTCACTGATTTTGGGATTTCCGAATCATATTCCGTGGTAAACGTGTTTTTACTATATGAAAGCCACTATAACTTATGGGCCTGGCAGCTGAGTTTTGCATTTTTGGAACTTATTTGTGTCGTTTCTTAATATTCTGCCCTATCAACTTTTAAGCAGGCAGGTAATCTATTTGATTGTACTCATGTACATTTTAACACATAATGTATAATCTTTGACACTCCCACATTTAAAATGGATACAAAACACATCATTACATTTCATTCACACCATTGTACGGCATATAGTACTAAAACACACACAATTTAAAATATAATCCGTATGCAAGCCACTCCAGATAAAGAGTCCACTGACTGTTAAAACAAGACAGGAATACCTTATCTATATTTTCTAAGTGAGCGTAGTGATTACACCAAGGATTGAAAGCACCTGGGTTTTGAAAGGGTTTTTTCGTGCATTATGAGAGTATTTGCGCGAAGACTTTGCAGGAGTGTTGGGGGTTAATATATATCAATAATGCATGTTGGAACTTAGGGGATGATAGGTCTTTCGACCCTTTCTTCTTATTTTTCTTCATCTGCTGTGCTGATGCTTAGTGTAAGTCTGGTAACAGTTTAGACTGTTTATTGTACCATGTGTTTCGTATTTCGCCAAAGGTGATCGTGTTTCAGTATTTGTACAATATACTGTTTTGCTTCAGCAACCAAATTAGTGACTTTGTGATGGAGCATCAGTTTGTATACATGTAGGTTCTCAAAAACTATGTTCGTTGAAACATAGATCCATATTACAATAA
This sequence comes from Clione limacina, assembly GCA_032362205.1. Classification (NCBI taxonomy): domain Eukaryota; kingdom Metazoa; phylum Mollusca; class Gastropoda; order Pteropoda; family Clionidae; genus Clione; species Clione limacina. The sequence goes on from JAUUEB010414080.1 coordinate 5,670, forward strand.
GAAGTGATAATTTAAGCAACCAATATATTTCACTAACGCATCTATTCAATTATATGAATCCTTTAACAACAAAACAATGAATGTAAATGTATATATATATATATATATATTACACAATTTACTTCTACTATATTTAAAGTAATTTGAAAATGTATTGGTTTTATGCAATTTCCTTTATATTTATTTTCCTTCCTGTCAACATTTTGTTTAAAGGCATTATTCCTTTGTGTATCCATTGCTTATGTTATAAGAGCGCCGATAGCCAAGGAATACATAATTGATAATCGTTAATTAGAATTCCCAAGATGCTAATTGACACACGATTCTATCGATCAAGCAGGTTCGCCTGTCGACTTGATTATCCCTTGAAGCCGGCTGTTCAGTGGAAAGGACATTATGCCGAGTAAACATCTTATGTACAACGCCATACATGGACAAAAGACTGCGTTTGCGACAATAATTCCTATTGCGCAGCATTGTTTTATTACTACTTGGTAAAAAAAAAAGCTATATTAAAAACAACATCATAACTAAAAGCGTCGTCTTTTTCTATCGAAAGTAAGTTGAAAATTACATATCTCACATTCAAGTTATTTGTACCGCTCATATCATCTGTACGACCAGTTAACGTCTTACGGATTTAACGGCTATTATTTTTTAATAAATGACACACAGGGATTAGAATCAAACACTAATTGGTAAACAATTGTTCCTTTATGCAGTGATCCAGATTTGGCTGCCTAGAAAGCAATGTTCAAACACTGTCATTAATAATACAAATCAACAATCATGTACCGATTTTCAATAACAGTGTGTATGACAATGTCGAATTTATATTTGCAGTATTTTCTGTTAACTTTTCACTTATTTGATATTTCTGATTATTTGTTTCATTAAGAGAGTAAACAATAAAAAACACATATTTTGATAAACTGTTTCTTTATTGATATCTTTTTTTATTTCAATACTATGATATCGATAACAATGCAATTCCATAGGATTGTTAAACATGATAATTGTAATTATTCATACAACATGGCAGATTTGATATGAATTATGTAAAACAAATAACTGACTCTAACATTGATCAGACATATTGAAAGGAGACAATTTACCAGTAGAACCGGCTTATTGACACATCCTTTTCATCTAGCTTTACAATCATTGCAGTTTTGTTTAACATTACTATATGTTGAAACAAAATACTTGCATTGAATCTTTGGGAACCTCGGGTGTTTTTACTGTGTAAAAACAGACAAATAAAATCGTACTCACAAAACAAGCAGGCTATATTCTCTATATCCTTGACATTAACGAAGAAAATGATACACCATGTGCATTGTTTATACTCATTCTTACGTACTTATCCGTCGCTCGCTCTCTTGGAACGTTGCGGATAATGCGATGCTAAACCTGCCAATCATCAGCCTTGGAAGAGAAGGCAATTTAGAGGTCTCTTTCGATGTTGCAGTGCGCAGACTTGACAGATAGGTTGTCTCTTCTGCTTGAATGGTACCAGTTACAGCCAGCTTTTCAATTATAGTATGTGTGTCTTATTATAATGTTTCGTAGTAGTTTTTTTTTGTTCCAATACTGTTCAGTACCGTTTTATGATAACTTTTGCTATTCATTGTATCTTAAGCAATCGAATGCAGATCCGTACTTCCATTATGTTCTGATTATTTAATCAATATCAACGTCTCACATTCATACAACACAGTTGTGTAGACAAAAGTGTTCTCAAGTGAAAATGTTGTTTCACCGAGAGTTTAGAATTTGTCAATACATTTTTCGATTGTCCAAAGGTGGCTGTAGCCTTGGCAATACGTTTGTATTAATTTGATGTCTTTTGCATCGAAGCAGATAGCCGAGTAGTTAGGGCATCGGACTAAAAATTCGGTCGTCTTTAAGCGTTGTGGGTTTGAGCCCCGCAATGGGCCACATTTTCAGCGTGTTCCGCCTGTTCACACAACAGTATATATGGGTACCTGGCATGAAGGCTTTGTCTAGTCGACTAAGGGTTGTCGCTTGACCGGATGACTCATTGTATACTCTGAATGTACATGTGTGTCTCCGTCGAAGTGAATGTCTCTGTACTATGAAAGAATATGTCTGTCTTCGTTCCCTGTCGGGGTAATATATGTGATTCGAAATAGATATCGCAATAGACGTATATAAAAGTGTGTCAGTCTCATTGTTATTTTTGACACAACGCAGGTTATATTTTGTCTCCATGCAAAATAAAATAAGCACGAACTAGCTGATTTTGTATACTAAATTAATGGCAAACGTCTTTGATATTGATGAATGATTATCGGTTACATTAACTTGTATGCCATCGACCTTTTTATTAAAAAAAAACGTAGACAAGACGTATGCACTCTTGATTAACTGACAAAACACATACCCGTTGTACAATAAAGAATGCACCCCGACAAATAGTATTAATGTTCCGATTATGCACCTATTCTTTTCCAAAACAAATTATGAGAAATACAGGAATATAATAGAAAATATGATATTTGATTACCTTTCATGTTAAATTAATCAACAATCATAAATGTGGTGCTTATAGGTGCACAATCAGATAAGTTATAAACATGTGTTAAAGGGACACTCTTTATTTGATACCCGATATATTATGTTAATGACATATTACAACAGCATGAATATCAAGTCCATTAACACAACCAATTATTGAAACTTGAAACAGTCTTCAACAGTCCATGTCAAAGAATGATTTCCTTAAAAACATATGTATGGCCTAAGCCTTTCATAGCGTTCAAATATGTGGTCAACATATTCAAAATATTTGAAATATAAAACATAGATTACCAACATTGTATGCAATGCTTATAGAATCATGACGCGTAGGTGTGCATATTTTAAGAGAATAACTTCCCTTTATACACATAGTGCATGGTCCACCTACAAGTGTCAGCCTTGTAATGCCTCTTTTATCACTTTTCCTTTATGTATATTCAGCAAAATAGTGAAAACTTCCTGGCTGAGTTACTATACCCGATGTAAGACACTCGAGTTTGATATTAATTAATCAATATCGATCGAGTTAAAATGAGATCGATATTCATTCAACGATATCAAACGAGTGTGCCATAAATATGGTATAGGAACTTAGCCAGGAAGTATTCATTTCATTCCACTTGGCTTATTTCATAACCGTTTGGTGATTTTTAAAAACATACACAACGTACGCACTATAGTTATAAGCAAACTAACAAAAAGACTGTAAAATATTTTAATGAAACCCCTACGTGGTGAAGAATCGATTATCTTAAATCACTTACACCTTTTGGTCCCACGACGTAAACACCCGCGATCGCAGACTTTGCTCCCCAGTATTTATGTCGTATATAAACTAGTTCATTCGTATTGGCGAAGGTTCACAAATTATATAAAATTTATTGCATGGGCTTTTTCACTCTAATGAACATACAGGATGTGAATAAGTCAGATTATCATATATATCTCCGATAGGAGCTGAGAGCAGCAAAGTAAACAGATATATGAACTGATAAAACACGAGGGAATCGTAATCCTTCGTTGTTAAGACAAATACAACTACACAAGCCTATACGTAAATGTTCAACTAGGCATTACAAACACAATGATCCTCTTTGATCTTTTATATGATGACATACTTCATAATAAACAAAATAAAACATCGTGAATGGTCACTCAATGTAATGTTTATAGTTCTGTTAAATATAAGAAATATACACTCATCATGATTTACATCCTTACAACCATAATTGATTATGAAGTTGCACTTTTAACTTTACCACTCAATACATATATGTACACGGTAAATGTTGAAATGACAGAACATAAACAGTGTCGGGATTATGTGCTTCTTTTGCTATTGCTGTTAAGTCCAATTGTACCTTTGTTGCATATGTGCTGGGACTAAGTTGTCTTTGAGGGAACAGTTTCCTAGTTTGCATTCCTCTCTGCCCTTTTTCCTTTGCGTCCGTAATTCTGCATATCCCTGCAGTTTTAGTCGTTTTGCAAACTTCTGTTTCTTGCCTTCTTTTCTTGTATTCCTGTTACCAACTCGAATGTATCATGTGAAGGCGTCTTTGAAGCATGTATGTGACGACTTGCTGTGCGAGTCTCTATTGACAACTCACCGTCCATGAGAGCTATGGAAATCATTACTGGCCAAGCCATCACAGTTTTCGCTGAGTGCGGGGATACAATATTATTTGGTGAAAATAGTTGTCCCATTTACATTTTTATAAATATATATTATTGTAATAATATTCCTCTGATTAATATCTGTCCCTTACCACTAACGTGATGTTTGCAAGTCTCAAAAAATTAAAAATGCATTCTCATCACGAAATAACAGTCTGAAAAAGGTATCTTTGGATTAACAAAGTGTTTTATTTGTTAACACAACCATCAATACTATACAACCCTGTATACTTAATCAATATAACTAAACACTTTGTACGCCGCTTTCCCAAAACTACTGATTGTAGCTCATACAATCATTTCTTGTCCCATTGTAATGAAATGCAACGTATATTGGGACGTCTCTTACATTTTAAATGTATATATCATCATTATTTACAACAATAACAATTATTTTTCTTATCTCAAAATACATTATCATATCAACATGGCTCATCTTTCAGTTTTTCTAATCTCACATCAAGACATTTTCTAGCACGTAACAATATATCACAATAATATCTGCAACACAAACATCGTGTGATCTACATACAAATCAATAATAGTTAGGGCCTAAAGAATATGAATTCGTTATAATGTTGCCACTTTGCTTCTTCAGTATCCAGTCCTGGCTTGATCTCCCCTGCGCTATTAGTACCAGACCCGCATGACGCGGCCAGCTGGAAACCTTCCTCATGGAGCATATCAAAAGCCTGTTCCAGAAAAGAATGTTTGAGAAAAAACCTGTTACTGTATCGAAAGTTGTCTCCTCTGTCTGGATCTCTACTTTCATTTAGGGTGTCCTTAAATGCCTCCCTGCACAACGAAACTTTACCACATACAATGATCCTACTTAGTTTCCTAAACTTGACGTCTGCAAGGCCATCTCTACCAAATGCAAATGTACCACGGTATCCAACAGTTATGAAACCTGAAGATCTTGGATAACCTGTCAGAGATGGAGATAGCTGACCAGAATTGTTAGTCGTATCCTGCGATAAGCTGTTTGTTGCATTATTGGTTGAAGAGTTCAACACAGTTATGTCTGGAGTAATTGAATCAAGAGGATGTAGTTTTGGTACAGGCCCTGTTCGGAAAGACGACGGATATGCAGAAATAATCTTGACTAGATTTGGAAGGTGATAGAATTCGGCCTCTTGTTTTAAGCGGTCATTCTCGTGAAAGTTTTCCGGCAATGTGAGTCTTAGATTGCGAAGGTAATCCAAGATGTACCTGGTAAGAATAACAAATCGAATAATTAGAAAATATCAGAAAAAATATAATGCAAGTGAATATCAACTTTTTATTATACTTAGAACATACAAGTATCCAGCAATGCAAACAGTGTCATAAATACCAGCTTTTTATGCATTTGTTTACCTTTTATCGATAAATTGTTAATAAGTTCGACAATGATTAATAATAAAGCAGCTTTCCTTTCAAATTTGTAAACTGTATTTTGACAAATGGTTTTCCCATCGAAAGAATTCCTTTAATTTGTCCATCCCGTCTTAAGATATTCAACTGCTTCAAAAAAAAATAGAATTTTAAATATGGATGCTTTATATATAGGCTAAACGCATAACAAGCTTTATCTTATTTATAATGGAGCTAGGAAAGTTAAAAATTGGGGGTCTAAACACATTTGTCCTATGACGTTTTAGTGATACTTTTCTTATAGTTTCATGTGTTGCGGATCATGCAGCGATATTTTTTTTTAATTTAAAGCCTATGTTTGAGTTATTGAATATCAACAAATTGAGCCGTCGACGTTGTGTGTTCTCGTCCTGCGTTTAGCCGTCCTTGTTTGTAAACATAAAAAAGAAAACGTTACGATAATACTGGGTACATTAAACACTCTAAGTAATTACATACACACACGGTGATTTGTGTTTTATGTTATCAGTATCCCGGCTAGCTCAGTCGGTAGAGCACAATAGTCTTAAACTCTGGGTCATGGGTTTGAGCCTCACGATGGGAGACTTCTTTGTATTGTTCTTCATCATTATTTGTTGTCTGTCTTAAATCTGTTCTACACATTCGGAGATGGGGCATCTACCCGAATGAATAATGAGCAGTCAGTGTAATTTATGTGTTGTTACATGTGTGAAGTCAAAGATTCAGAGGCGTAGGGCTGATTTGGGCCTTAATGCCTGAAGTCCCTCCAGGGTCTACAATATTTTATCAATCACTTTAAGAT
>JAUUEB010414191.1:7764-20422 GCA_032362205.1 Clione limacina
TATATTTTTAATAAATTCCATTACACCCCCCCCCCCCCCCTCTACAAGCACTCACAATATAAAATAAAAAAAGTTCAACGAAGTAAAAACAACAGGACATTTTCATTTAAAAAAGAATATAACGTTTGATAATCAAATAAAATTTGATAGTTACGACGTAAAATTCGGAAAGCAATATATAGGTAATACCAGCTCAGATAGGGTTATGATTTAGAATATTCAGTTTTGACAATTTACTTTAAGTTAATGGTAGGTAAATGCTTTCAATAAGTAACAATTATGTAGAAGTAATAAACAATGCATACGACTTAGAAAAAATGTCTGAACTGATAATTTGTCCTTCATTTCGAACTATCAAGGTATCTTTTATGAGCGCAACTTGCACACGGGGTCTGCGTTTCTATCGTTCGTCTCTGATAGGACTAGATGGTAGAACCTTCTTCCCCAAGATGACATTGTGGTACATGCCTGCACTGGTAATGAAGTCTATAACGTAAAATTTTGTTTATTTAAGAACTGTTGACATTACAGCGATGTTAAATTTCTACAACGTTGAAACCATTAAGAAATCTCCTATAGCGGGGATGAACTGAGATTTCGAGTCTGGCGTCCTAACAACTCGCCTAAGATGTAGTCAGACTTTACGTCGTTGAGAATGACATTACCATCCTTTGAATGTTAGAAGGTCTGAATCTAAGACTTTGTTCTGTTAACACCACACCCTCTCATTTAATAAGAGCTCGGGTTATTCACCGAGGATATTAAGTCTCGACTCTCGAGACAATTTATTTTCTTTCTTTTTCGAATTTAGGTTGGTGATGGTGGGACATGTTGGCCCCTCTTAACTCGTTTGACTTTGGTATAGTACTAAGTGTGTGTTAGTCTTGACAAATATGATTTATTGCTTCTTTTTGTACAGTACTTTTACGTTTTGGCGTAATAAATAAAGTACTACACTTTTATTTCGGATTACAACACAAGTAAGATAGTCTTCACAGACTTTCATTGTCATTATACAACGATGTCTATACAAATAATATTCCATAAACATGGATATATATGTAGGCGTCTGCAAGTTCAGTGGATTGTGAATCCATCACAGGGCACACACTCATCACTTCATTTAACTAGCTTTTGATGTTATTGATTCTGCATTAGATGTTACTTTTTCAAAAAGCTTTTATTACTAGCTTGTTATCACTGTATGTCTTTGTATGTACATTACGTTGTTCCCAGCGTATTTTTGTTGACCTTCTTTATATGTAATGCGCATTGAGCCTTTTTTCAAAATAGTCATTATAAATCCTGTATATGTACTTACTAAGCGCTTTGATCCTAGATAACCCTAGTAATATTACCCCCCCCCCCCTCTTCCCTCTGATGTATTGCATATGTGTACGTTTTAGGAAGCTAAAGTATTCTTTTCCAAGAAGAAACTAGAAATAAGATTATACTAATTACATAATCAGTGTCAGTTATCAGAGTCCTATATTAAGCTCTGTTGTGATAAGGATACAAATGCCCTACGCGACAGACAGTATAATAAAAAGAAGAACAGAATAATAAGTAAAAAATATAAACAGCTTGCATCATGTTCCTAACGTCATGGATAATATTTTTCTTCTGCCAACATAATCTAACACATCTATTTTGACAAGGCTAATAAAACATATTTCCCGATCTTTACCTGTAAGTTACACAGGTGTTTTGCATTGAGTTGTTAGTTGATATCATTTCCCCATTGCACATTGCTCTACTGTATTCATGTTTTACAGTTCTACTAGTAATTTCACTGTCAGTTCAACGTCATCTTCGAAACAAGCGTTAGCCGATGCCTAATATAATCATGTACATGTCGATGCTTCCCCCCACTCACGCGGATTAGGCTATCCTATCCAGCTTTAAAAATTACTCTGTTAATTAAACTTTAAACTGAAAGTTATACAACATTGTTGTTAGCAAACATACGACAGGAGAGACCAATGGAGGCTACATTGAAGCATAAAAGAAGACATTAGTTTTAAACACAAGAAAGATAGCCATACCCCCAGGCAGTTGAGAACCCAACTGTTTTGTTATACTGGTTTCTTTCGGTTTTAAAAATGCTCGGTGTTTGCCCAAAACCTGAATATGTCCTGTTATGTTACGTGACTGATCCAGCAGCCATATGAGCCTGGACCCTTCGACTTGATGACAAGGAAAATAATTTACAAGTTTTCGGAAGTTGTGTTTTGTCTGAATACAAAGTATTTTCTAAATCTGGTGAAAATGGGGGATATGTGGTTCTGAGGTCATTTAAGGCGGGACAAAAGAAAAGGTGATGTGAGACTGTCTCGTCTAGGCAGTAAGTTGGTCTGTAGCTTTTCATCTCTTCTGCTGGTTTTTCGTTCTTCAAAATGGGATTAATTATGGCGTTCCTCCATGTTATAGGGATTGTGCTCTCATTCCAGGTCCTGTTAATTAGGAGCAAAATAATGTCCTTTCCAATAGGACCAATGTGAGATAGCATCTCATTATGAATCTTGTCAGGTCCTGGTGATTTTGGTGGCTTGAGTTTCTTCATTGCATTTTTAAGCTCGGATTTAGTAAAATTGTCCTCAAATAAGGATATGCTTGCGCCCGGTGCATGTTCTCTTTGATGCCAAGGCTTTGATGCCATTTTTCAGCAAATCCAAGTTTGCTATTATCTTGCTCCATTGGTTCCTTTTAGACGTGTTTATTGTTAGTTAAACCTGTGCAGATTTCCTGTTGTAGTTCCTCTTGTTATCTACATTTGGGTCAGTTTCCATGAGTTTCCTCACACGATCTCTCTCTTAGACAACCAGTTCAAGATATGCATTCCAGAAAGGTTTGTATCGCTTCCTACAGCAGAGTAAAGTAGCTGTCAATTTTGTGTCTGTGACAACTTTACAATTTCTCTACTGACATGTCCTGGGGTATTGCACCGAGTAACCTGTCAGTAGTTTCTCTATAAAGCTGCCACTTAGCATTCCTAAAGTTCGATTTAGTCTTATATACATACTTCTTGTGACAGGGCATAGATATTGGAGTTAAGATGGATATGTGGTCGCTCCCTATGTCGTTGAAGACTTCTTCAGTAGACCTCTGCGAGAGATCTGGTGAAAGTATCGACAGGTCCGGTCTATAGAGTGTATTGTGGGCCCTATGCAGTAGGATGGGGGTTGAACTGTTGTCCTTTTTGGACAGACAGGTTAGTTGGTCCACAGAGCTCCTCTACGGCTCTTCCTAAAGGGCTATATCCTCTGTATCTCCACTGAGGCGGGTTGCCATTGAAATCACCCAAGACTGCTGTCTAAGTGTGTATGGTATCTTTCAGGAAAGAAAATGAACATGTAGTACCAGGGGGCTGTAAACACTATAAAGAGTGTATTTGCAACCTGCGAACCAAACTGTTGCTTTTTGTACATCTGTTGGTTGGCTAGTTGTGATGTTCTCAACTTTTCCTTGGACATCATTTCTAATATAGGTGATCACACCTTGACAGTTATTACAGTTACAAGGGTAGGGGTGTATCCTGGGATACGAGCAATTCGGACATCCTTTTGGTCCATAAGATGTACAAGTTCAGTTTTCTTCCTTGACAGTCTATTGACGTTGATTTGTAATATGATTAGTGTGAAACCTGAATAAAAACTACTTGTTTGTAAAGCATTGTCAAATAACTAATTAGTTTGTTTCAGCTATCTATAAACAAATAATTTGATTATTCACTTTAAATTAGTCTTTTCTTCATTCAAGTAAGCAGTAGCAATAACAAACTATACATTGGTGAAGAAGAAAATTGAAGTGAAAAACAAAAAGGGTTTACATAAAAACATATGAATTTTCACGGGTTTAGCAGATCGTCTTTTCAGGAAGGCCCTGGTGTTTTTTCAGAAAATTGTCATCAAGATATATTGTTTCAATGTGTTTCCACGAGAGCATATTGTATTTCTTAAATTTTGGCTTTGAACATGTATGACAACATACAGTATTTGGCAATGCAACATATTTCTTGCTTTCCTTTAAACCATTAATTTATATTCCATTCTTATCTTACGATACTAACATGTTAATAATATGTTACATGAGGAGCTTATGCAAACCCCAATACCTGAACAGCAGGTCAGAAATTTCGCCTTGACGCCATGAAGTAGGGAATATGTGTTTGAGGGGAGCGGGGGTGAAACATGGACCTGTCAGCAAACTTGGACAGCCAATCAGATTCGACATAAAAAAAACAGCGGGAAATTCGAGGAAGAAGACGAAGCTACTCCATTCAAAGGATGCATTAAAGAGTTAAAAGGGGTAGGTATATAGTAACAAACAGTGGGAATTCCCGTAAGTTTTTGTACGTGCAAAGACTACGTGTTATGAATGTGAATAGGAATAATAATTTACCGGAACTTTCTTGATAACAATCTTGTTTGAGTCATACATACTTCACTGACCAGGTTGTGTTTTGATGCGTTAAATGTTTTGAGGAGGGTGCAACGGTACCGAAGCCGGTCAATGCAAGTCATCTTTTTTCAAGTGTGTTTTCCAGACGGATATAATGAACACTTCAAATCACAACATGGCTTTCCGGAGTTAAGAGGAGTATAACCCTGTACACACTTGTTAGTAAATAATTAGCAACAATCAACTGTTTTCATCAGTATTAATATGTTTTTTATTAACGACTTCACTGACGCTTGAACTTGTTGAATAATATAATTGCATTTCTATTGACTTAGGATGAACGAAGCATTTTTCTTTATCCGAGTCTTTGTGAGTGTTGATATCGATATTCTTACGTACGTTTTGCTTAAACTTATATATATAGCAAATTTTTGGATCCTTGACACTCATCGATCTAAATGTAAGGAGTTTCCCCAATTCTTATAAAGGAAACAATTTTCAGGGTTAATAATATTTAAATAGAACATTATATATAATATAGTTTTTAAATCTATGAAAAAGTATTCAAAATTAATGAGTACGTTGTTCAAAGTAAAAGTACGAGAATACTTGTATCCATTCATCTTTTAACGCAGATACAAATCACTGGGAGAGATGGTGTAAGTATAAATAACAATCAAAATAGCTTTAAAGTATTGCATTAGTTCAATTGAAATAAAACTCATTCATTTGACACGATTGACAAGGAAACATGATGTGACAAAAGTTAAAGATTGTCCACTGACAAGCACGTTGAATGGCAAAAAAACACTGTAAAATTAGTGGTGTTGCTAATTCAAAAGAAATGATGAAGCAGCTCGTTTCAGAAAATGTAACAGAATAGGTTAAGGGCACTTTTCTCTTAACAGATAATTTCAAAATACACTAGGTAAAAACTCGTTCATAAGCTTTAAAAGAAGTTACTAAAAGTGAATTTAATAATAATTGCACATATACGTACTACAAATTCTGGGAACATGGGCGCATAATATCCCGGGAAATGACAAATGGCCAAGTAAAACAGACAGGCAAACAACGAAAGAAATGTCTACGTTGAGTTATATTTCAATGTCTCTAGTGAGTCATTTGTCCCAAAGAGACGATAGAAGTGTCAGATAGATCATTTCATATGATGTATTTGCTGTTTTTTTCACTCATTCTCATCTTATTATTTCCTCTCTCTCTATCTATCTATCTCTCTCTCCCTCTCTTTCTTTCTCTCTCTCTCTCTCTTTCTCTCTCTCTCTCTCTCTCTCTCTCTCTCTCTCTCTCTCTCTCCTCTCTCTTTATCCCTCTCTCTTCTTTTTCTTCATCTGTATTACATGTCAACAGTAAATAGCAGGATGTTATGTTGATCGAAAACAATAAACACCTTATATATTGGATATATAATAATACAAGTGTACGAGTGATTGCTATTTCCTCTTAAACAGACATCGACAAGAAGCATTAAACGGAAATAATTGTGTAAAATGTTAATTTGATTCCAGCACGAAATGTATAAAAAGCTTTTGAATACGAAATTATACGAAAGGTGCAGGATATGTTCTTATTCAAAAAGCAAGCCTTTACTTTACTACATTACAGACATCCGAATCCTTGCGTCTCGACTTACAAAAAGAACTTTTTTTATTCTTAATGTAACATTTTACACAACACATGGCAATGAGGCATGAAGCGCCATCTGTTCATATCGTCAAAATGACGCTCTAATAAGCTTTCGGGCGGGAAGGTTTACATCTTCTATGTTTTACTAGTTAAGCCTTTTCAATTTATGTACACAAATTGTGAAAAGTAACATGGGTGTTTTTTTTCAAAGTGATTACTTAAGGCAAAAAATGTTGATATTATATTGCAGGTGCTTACAGTGCTTTAAGAGACGAAACGAAATGCAATCAGCTAGACACATTAACGCCCTTGACAAAGTCTGATCCCCTGAAATGATCCCAGTAATGAGTTTAAACTGTATTGGGTGCTAAATGTTTTCATATGTTAAGTTAAAAAGAAATTCATTTCAAAAATAGTTAAAGGAATGTTAACGGTAATGAGCGAGCAGTGTTAAATATATAATGTTTCATTACATAGCGTATGTTTTTTTTCGTCCATGCTCGAATGGGAGCCATTTATTTTAGCGTTACTTGTTCAACCATTTTTGTTGCTTCCCTTCAGCCGCTAGCCTTTTTTTAGAAGATACTTGTTTATTTTGACTGCAAAAATGCTTCAGATGAATTCGTTTTTATTTGGCTTTTTTGCTAGTCTTCATTCGATTTGTAACCACCAATTGGATCTTTAGTGTGAGCAACTATACACATAGAAACATTTCTAGAACGTACGTAAATGTTGTTAATTTGAAAAAAGATCACTGAATTGTAATGACATATGCCAAGTGGAATAAAATGAATACTTGAAATATTGTTTTGTTCAAATGAATATCAGATAACGATACACAACCTAGTTTTCTTAAAACATCATATCGCCTTTGGCCTTAATAGAAGTTAGTGTTAAAAACAATTCGAGTTCATGTTAGACAGACAGTCAACTTTATGTGTCGTGGGGACTTTTTAAAGTTTCAATAAAATTATATATTTAATGGTCGTTGGATTAGCAAAAGCAACAGAAACGGTCTGAAGTAAAAGACTTAAAAAGATTTAAAATGCCTTGGTCTAAATATATATGGCTATGGCCTCGAGAAACTGACAAGGGGATTTAACATTGTAATACACCTTGGTATTTCCAGTTTCAATACAAACAAATACGCACTTAACATAGCAAAAAAAATTATTTTCAAAATATCAAAAATTATTCGAAACGGAAATGAGAGCGTCGAGAATAATTAATTGTATACATCGACCGTATTACGGCTAAAATGATTTACGACGATTGGTTAATCAAAGCTTTATGTCCTGCCATCGGCCGGTCTCAAGGCTTTACCTCTGTATTCTTCCTCTCTCCTCCAAATATCCATAGCTTTGCTTATGTTGGAGTATCTTTTGATTAGTTTTTAAATGTTCACTAATCAATGCATGTTATGAAAAATGTGCTAAAGTATAAGTTTTCAAAGTAAATCGTGTATAGCTATTTCTTTCTAATTTAGTAATATTTCTGATAATAGTGATTATCATTATTGATATTAACCGATGTATAAGGCTAAGCCTGCCCTTGTACTGAGATCAAGTATTTTATACACTAACCAATATCTTTGAATAATAGAACAAGTCGCTTTTAAAACAAGATAACAGTTGTGATTTGCTTATCATGTTTATTTAGTCAGTTTGTAAAATTCATAAAACAAGCAAATTATATTCGTAAATTGAAAACAAATGTATTTCATTGTTTTTAATTACACCTCATTTTCTCCTTTTCTATAAGTGTTCCAAATAACGTGATATTGTCTGTCCTTTTCTTAACCTTCTAGTCATAATGATGTTTGTTTCTAATCATTTATTGCATACTATCTATAATTATGACAACCAATCCGCACAACTTTGACGTTTTATCTTATATATGTTATTTCACATCGTCATAAGTAAGCTTTTTTTCAGTTGTGTAAGTGTTAATTGAATGAAAGCAACAATTACGATTTAAGTTATTTTATCACACGCTTGATATAGTAAACAGAACGAAATGGTGAAAGCTGTTTGCATGGCTTCTACAAAACCAGTAAAGGGAAAGACCGGTACAAACAAAAGATAACACTTTGTGAAATTAGTCAATGAGTCAAAGGATCAACCATCCATCAAATTGAGCCATGTCACCAGAACTCAATTACGGCAGATACAATATAAAGACAGCAACATGCAGGGGTCACGTAGTCTGTTCGATCGTGTGATTTAGATTTGCTAATTGATTGGCTGCAGGATGAAGGTCACATAATTCAATGAATAATCACGTGAGGAGAATGTTGATTCGATTTATGCATTCGTTATCCCAGATTCAGAAATCGAAGAAGCCCAGCAGATGTTGATAAAATGTCTTGTCAGTAACGTTTTAAATTACAAATAAAATGTATGCAATGCTCGAGGTGAGCCCTTAATGTTTATGATGATAATAATATTCTGATTCGATAGTGCACTATATTTTTATCAACTTGTGATAGGAAAACATGAGCTGTAGTGTGAGAAATAAAGATATTGATCCCCCACGCCCCCGCCCCTTGCTTATTTCATTAAATTCTTCTCAGAGTTGTTTATTCTATAATTTTCCGACATCAGAAAGTGTGGAATTATGTGACGCCCATGTTTGTCTGTCTATCTGTCTGTGAACACGACAACTCAAAAAATATACAACTTATAGATGTTAACTGGTGTACGACGTTGTAAATCAACACGATGAAGACTCCTATTTATTTACTGCAGTATCTGTTAACAATTGATTGAGTAATGGAATTTTTAGTATTTCTGTATCATTCTTTGGTAAAATGCATATGTACAAATTACCGTATCAGAAGTTCTTCTTCCGCATTCAACACTGATGCAATTGTTTAATAAACACGTCAGGAACACGACACTTTGCGTGCGGTGCGGGAACCTATTGTACTTGTTGTGGTCACTAACAAACTTGGCGCATCACACAATCTTTCCTAAATCGGTTAAAGCAATCCAAACAGTAATTTAATTGTCTATGCATATTTTGCTAAAATTCCATTTGAGATATGGTCGTTGTGCAGGCTTGCAGTTTT
The DNA here is from genome assembly GCA_032362205.1 of Clione limacina. Classification (NCBI taxonomy): domain Eukaryota; kingdom Metazoa; phylum Mollusca; class Gastropoda; order Pteropoda; family Clionidae; genus Clione; species Clione limacina. The sequence continues at coordinate 16,883 of JAUUEB010414191.1, forward strand.
TAAAATATGTTTTGATGTATATAGACAGCAACAGAATCACAAATAATGGACTTACTCCTACAAACATCTTACAGCTGAACCACTAGTCTCAAGAGTTGCTTCATCGTTGGCAGTTTGTTACAACTTCACATTCTTAGAACACATTTCTGCTCGTAAGATCAGGGTTACTGCAAAGTTAAGGATGCATGTTTGGTTTACCTACATTTGTGTTTTATTTTTTATCAAGATTGCTTGATGGAAATAACAATTCTCTTATCTAAGGAAAAGAAATACCAACGAAAAGTCATGGGTACAATAAAAACAGTTATTTTAATCAACATCACAGAATATAACACCATAAGCTATAAAAAGACAAACTAGTAAGAATGTTTGATAAGCATGAATGTTCTTATTCAACTTTTTTTAAATTGTTAAACGTTAAAAATAAAATTTTGATAACAGCTTGTGCTCGTTTCCGTGTGTTAGTGATTGTCTTCCTATATAACAAAAAATATGAAGAAAAATCATTGGCCTTTATGCTATCTAATTTACCTTTTTAACCATCTAACTTTTGATTATATAATGATACATATTTGTTTGTTCAGCAGTATTTTAGAAATTGGCATAGTCCAAAGAAAGCATCCCATTAATAGTGTGATAAAACTTTACAATACCAGAAACCTTTCATAAATTTACAGTTTATTAAGATCTGATCTTAGCAATAAAATAGAGGCAACATAAAATATGATGTAAAAGTTAAAACCTATATAGCCTTAATACATAAAACTGTCCATTCAACAGATTGACCAGACACTTTCTAATAGGAATGCGTTAATGCTGACAAACGTATACATTGGCTTTTAAGTGTGTCATTTTTAAAATTCTCATTTGAACATTATTATTTTCGAGGGTTTTATGTTGTTCATCATAAACATATCAAATCGTTTTATCAATCAGTTTCATGTGTGCCTTTTAAAGTTTGATAAAGTTTATCAAAGCTTTTTAAGCTGTTTTATTGATATTATTTGAGGGGGTATGTTTTATTGATTTTTTTTATTTGATTTTTTTAATGGGAGAATCTTATTTCAGAACTCTGACGAAATTGAATGCACCAGAACCTGATACACGACCCAATGTAAAGTTTTCTTAGATTGTAACGAAAATAAGATTCCTACTTTTGACGATGGGGCCACATATTAAAAACATCTAGCAACAAACTCAATAAGAGCTATAACTCTGTCAAAAAATAGATTGACAAAATTGAAAAATTATTTTTAGATGGTCACTTTAAGAGCTTATGTTCAATATTTCAGGGTCCTACTTCTAATGATGCTTTCATTGCATGAAAAACATACATGAAATTCATAAAAGAGTCTAAACTCTACCCCAAAATGATTTTTTTTTAAATTTAGCTTTTAAGGAACAACTTGAAAGTCATTGTGCAAGGTTTTAGATTCCAACCTTTGACGATGTGACCATAGCGTTTTTGCCAAATTGACAAAGAACAAGAGTCATTATCTGTCAAAAAAAGATTTGTTTTCCAATTGAGAAAGTTATTTTTAGGAGAGCCTATGTGGATTATTTTGAGGGTCCTGATTCCAATAATGCGTTTACTGCGTGAACAAAAAATCTTTATGCATGATTTCAGGTTCCTATCTTTGCATTGTGGCAGCGTGTTCGCAAAAATGAAAGAAGACATGAAGCAAAAAAATAAAGGGGTCATAACTCTGTCAACAATATTTTTTTTGTTCACGAAATTATCAAAATACTGCAATCAAATTATTTTTTTTTTATCTAAGATTGAAATGTCTCAAAGAAATCAAGTTTTGTTTTTTGCGAACATCAATTCGGGTACTTTTGTTTTTTGCATTGCGAGTTGATGAAGATAGTTAAACTTTTTGAGTTCCATTTGGTCGCTATTCGTGTGTTCAATGGGATCGCGAAATGGGTCAAAATGTAGACAACCAGTACAAGTCATCCACTTGATTAACATTGAGTGTGTGTTTGATGTGGATCTTCTATGCTAAATGATTCTGCTTATGCTGTGTTCCGGTTAGAAATTGTATGTCGGTGTTTGATAACTCTAAAAACATCGGGAAGATTTTCAGTTAACAATTTCGTACGTTTTTAACCGATTAATCAATGAACAATATCGAGTGCTTATTTGTACCAAGGATTTAAATTGCTATATTCGCGTACAAAAGCAAACGATTCGTTACGTCAAAAAGTCCCTATCTAAGGACAGCTTTCAGCTTTTTGCTTCATCATCGTTCTGTATTTGTTTTTGTGAAATTTTGTTTGAAATTACAGATACAAATCAATTGTATTTGTGTTTTTCAAGAGCGTGCGTTAAAACTACATGTGCTCTAAATAATGTGTGATATTTTTTCCACGCAATTTGTTGTCTTCTTTTAAATCATACCAATGCACACACGTAGCCATTAGACCCGTGTAGACAGTCGCTTCTCAAAAATATATTTTCTCATACCAAATAATACTTTACTACAATCTCGTTATTGTGGGTTTTTTTTACATTCTTTAACTTTTTATCAAAACACTTTTAAAGATACCTCATGCTTGAAGATTGAAATTAATAGTTCCTAAAAACACGATTTTGCGTCAATAATTTCAAAATGGTCTGAGAGAGATACAAAGATAAAAACTAATCTAAAACTATACAAAACCCGAAATCGTCCAGACCTCTCTAAAAAAGCAGCATTTTGCACAAAACTTTAATTTTGTCCGTGTTATTGATCCCTTTTACAAAAAAAAAACAGTTTTCAGGGATCGAGCCATACGTTTAAATATGCATTCCCCCACTTGAATGTGGTATGTCTTTCTTGGTGTTTTGATGCACTTTTCAGGTTCCCTAAATAACATTTGGAGCATATTGGTGCTGGTAATAGTAGATGAAATTTACCAACACGTTTGTAATAGTCATGTGTAATGTTTTTATCCGAAAAATAATGAAACAAGTGTCAGCTTTTAAGATTTGAAAAACATCAAAAATGGCTCTTAAATGTACAATTTAGATCATTGATATAAGTAAAAGTGGATGAAATATACTGGAAAGTGTTTGGTCTTTTTTTGGTATATCATCAAAAAGTAACTCTTTTCAAGATTAGAAAAATATCTCTTAAAAGCTTTTTATTGAACCATTTAGCTTCCATTTTAAAAAAAAATAAGGAACGTCATGAATATGTCAGCTTAGTCATTCATCCCTGCTATCATTGAAAATGCAAATCAAAATCGTCCAGATATTTATCAAAATTCACCATTCTGCATTGCTTCAGTCAAATATTTCAATGGGTAATGAACTCATTTAATTGAAAATCCCAAAAATTTTAGATGCCTTTAAAATGCACCATTCTACATGATATTTTTTTAATCCATAATTTCATTACCACAGTTTACCAATTTCATAACTGAAAATATAAATCAGAATGTTTAAGATGCCTTTAAAATTTACCATTTCAAAGTAAGTTTCTCAACATCTATGTATAAAAAAGTTGTGATTGTGTATGGCATAGTCCGTATTGTTTGGGGGCAATTATTAGCTTA
>JAUUEB010414192.1:0-12065 GCA_032362205.1 Clione limacina
ATTTATACAGAACAACCACTAAGAGAAGGCCAAAGGCTGGATAGCCTACAGCGCCCAAACACTACTACTACTACTAAGTAAATCAACTTGTGAATCAAGATTTGACCTACGTTTTGGGGTTTCATGAATTTCACCTGCTTAAAAATATTTTTTTTCCAAAATCTAATCATTCTTAGCTTCAAAATGGTGATGAAAATGAAAAAAAATGGCTTCTAAAATTTAATGGTTAGAGACCTGATCTATTTTCCGCTTGTGTAAAGAAATAATGTGTTTTTTTTCATCAGGTATGGAAAACGTTACAAAGCCCAATATCCTCACATTTCAATGTACGAAACATTTCCCGTGACCCACCATCCGAGGAGTCAGCAGGAGGAGAACAAGGCATTGGTGACCTCACACTTGGTGAGCAGAAGCTCATCTTAAGGTTGAAAGAATGTTTTCCAAAAGCAACAGATATACAGGTCTCAGATGTCTCAGGTAGTTACCATTCCTATAAAAGACTTTAATCTAAATTATTTGAGACTGAATACATACAGGTGAATTGACTTATAACAAAATCGCTTTTAACGAATTTAAATCAGTTATTACGACCAAAATAAAAACTGCCTTAATATATCCCTCTTTGTTCTTTTAAAATACATTTCTTAAATCGAACTATGATTTCAAAGCAATCACTTATAACAAACAAGAATTGAAGAAACGGTTGAGAAAAACCAAGAAAAAGGAATCAGTAGATCACTATTTCGTGAAGCACAACAGCTGTCTCCAAGTCTTGTGATGCAAAAATGTAGAAAGGGTTTATAGGTCTGGTTTTGTCAAGCTATGCAGAGATCAGAGTTTATTCATTAAAGAAAAAGAAAAAGAACTGGCCAATTTTAACAAGATTTCAGACTTTTTTATAAAACATACTGTATAAAGAACATGTCTTTGTTCCCCAAGCAATTCGTTTTAAGTGAATTCACCTGTAAACCGACACTATTTTTCTTCCTTTACTCTGTCCAGGAAAATATTTTGTACGAAACCATTGATAGATTAACATGACCTGAACAAACTCAGTGATCCAAATGGGTAGAACATTGAGATAGACATTTAAATGTTGGCAGGTATAAAATATAACAACCTTTTTTTTAAACTATTGTCTTGAATTAGCAAATGAGCATGTTAAAAAGATAATTGTCAGTTCTATGACAGAGTAAACGATTTTGTGTGTGACTTAACAGCCATCTTCTAACATTGCATTTTAGGTTTGGACTAAATGCATCATAGAAAGCCTTTCTGTATCAAATTGATATCAAAGTTGGGCCACTCATACTCTTCTCAGCGAGTAATAACATGGGTTTATATCAGTCGATGCCTCTATAGTTCATATTTTTACGTTAGGGATGCTATTCCAACATATCGATTGTGAGCACTTGGTTAAGTACCAGTATCTGGTTGAGTTATTTTAATATTAAATGGATGTATCAACATCAGTAAAGCAGATATTTATAAATGAAACATGAAAAATATAAGCAATGTAGTTAAACCTTTTATCTAAAGTTTATAAAATATTGAAAGCAGATCAATTCTTTTTTATTTTATGTTCAATAAATGACACTCTTTTTTTTATAAATGCAACAAATGTTGAATGTTATTGTGTTGTTATGATCAGGTGGTTGTGGCGCCATGTACCAGATCATGATTGAGGCTCCAGATTTCCAGGGTAAAAGAACTGTAATGCAACACAGGATGGTGAATGAGGTTTGTTTTGGCTAATTTTATTGTTCAGACTAATTTGTTCTTCAATTTATCTCTACTGATTCCTTCTTTCCTTAAAAACTATGAAAAATATCCTTTTCTTTCTCATTAAAGCCCCATACATTTTGAGTTTGAACATATGAGATATTTTGTTTATCCAAGTCCAGTCAGATTATTGAAGGTTTGTGTTTGAAAATTATTTTTGGTATATGTTGGAAGCATTGGTGAAGAAGTTAAAAAAAACTATGTTTGGCTTGCTTATTGTCTAAAACCATAAGAATACTTCAGTTTGTGACTCATCATCATCACAAACAATCATAAACTATGTTGGGCTTGCTTATTGTCTAAAACAATAAGAATACTTCAGTTTGTGACTCATCATCATCACAAACAATCAGAAACTATGTTGGGCTTCATCATCATCATCATCATCATCATCATTTATAGTGTATTTTCCATGTAGCATGGGTTACATTTTTCCCCTAAGAATGGCACTTCGCCACGTGTCACGGTTCAGGGCAAGCTCTGGTGCTAGGCCCTTAGCTTTGAGGTCCTCTGTGATATTTTCTCTCATTCACAGACAATGGTTAAACTCCAAACACACTAACTAAAACTACCGCTATACCAAGTCCATCAACATTCACAGACAATGGTTAAACTCCAAACACACTAACTGAAACTTTCGCTATACCAAGTCCTGATCTTTATGCTTCTTTGTTGGTTAACTATTAACGGAACAAAACTCCTGTCTAAACCAATAGTACGTTTCCATATGTAAAAAAAGTTGGTGAGGTCATATTGAGTTACCCTCCTGAATTGTACACAAACATTAGACAAAATAGTGGTGTTATAGTAGAAAGAAAGGGTCAAACGTCCGTGTTTTGTGTCTTAAGTTGTATATTTTTCTTGATAGAAGTTGTGTTAGATTTTGTTTTGAAAGATTGAGAAACTTTGACGGTTTTCCAGCATGGATGCAAAGGCATCAGATCTTCATGTGTTTTTACGCGATAGTGAAGTGCAAACTTCGAGTTGAGGTCTACCGATTGTATGATGATTTTTATTTATGCAGATATTAATTTTGAATTTTCTCGGTCCTCAAATTATCCTTACTTTATGAAACACCTTGTCTAATTTCATAACAGTATTGAAAATCATATGAAGAATGCATTAGTGTGTTGTTCAGTGAACTGTCTTATCACACTGAAATGTTTTTTTAAAAATAAGTTTGAACATTTTCAAATCAATTCATAATCAGCGGTCGACATTACTACTTGATTACTGCTATTTTTTAAGCCAGAACGGATTTGGGGGGTTAACAAGTAAACAGCCATTGAGGGAAAAGCAAAACAGTGTAACGTAGTGCTCCTTCGGATCTTCGTGTTTAGTATAAGTTCGAGCTGATACGGCGGTCGTTCTGTTATTCCTGTCATACAATCTTTTACACTGAGCTCGTCAAAGTTTTACAAACTCAGAACACAAACAGGCGCTGATAAAATCTATGCTAGCTCTTATCATTGGTTATTGCTCATAAGGTATTAAAAAAAGGTCAAAAGTAGTAAATTATGGCAGCATGTACTAGTTGTTACTGCCAACAAAAGTCAAAAGGACTTCCTGTGTTCATCAGTATGACAACATTGTCTATGAGTTTCTTTGACACTATTTCTTTTCTGTCTTCATATATCCCGTCTTGGTCAAATTCCAATCCAAGTTGTAAGCTTCTCGGCAGAGATCTAAAAGTTCAGGTTTACTTAGACCTGAAGCCGAACTGACGATACCTCTATCACGTAAAAACATAAAGATCTGATGCCTTCGTCTTCGCATCCATAGTAGAAAACCCACAAAGTTTCTTTAAATTTGATAAAAAATTTCAAAAAATCTTTAACAATTTCTATTAAGAAATATATACAACTTAAGACATAAAACATGGGCGTTTGACTCTTTCTTTCTACTATAACACCACTATTTTTTCCAATGTTTGTGTACAATTCAGGCGGGGTAACTCAATATGACGTCACCGACTTTTATTTCATACTCTGATCTATTAAAATTAATTGATGTTCAGTTGAAAATTTTTGTTTGTTTTCAAACTGTTGATTTAATCAAAGCAGACACTTTCATATTTTTAAATGTATATGTGTTAAAAGAGATCTTTTTTTTAGTGATATCAGGGTAGTTATTACCAAGTACAGTGTCAGGTGATTGGAATTTACAAACCGTAAGGGAAAAATATTTAGAGTTTGAAGTTGTTTGAAATGAACATTAATTATTTAATTTGTCTTTCCTTTAGGTATCTGAGACTTGTAGACATGTTACCCTTGATGGTAATGAGACACGGGGAGCTAAGAATGTGACAATTGTTGTGAGGACAGCCGAGCATATGGCTCAGTTGGGCGTACGTGTTTGGGTGCCAGAGCCTCGCCTAGAGATACATCTGTCTGATACAAAGCTGAGTCAGGTCAGGGGATGGAAGGTCAAAAAGAAACTCTCTGGAGTGTGAGTAACTTCTTCCGTATTGTGATGGGTTAAAATATGATTTCGAATCACTTATTTGGACACTGTTTTGACAATAAATGTATTAACTAGCTGTGGGGTTGTATATGTATTAACTAGCTGTGGGGTTGTTTATGTATTAACTAGCTGTGGGGTTGTATATGTATTAACTAGCTGTGGGGTTTCTTTTATAACTATTTTAACTTTAAGGATTAGGGTATTATTCACATAATATCCTTTTGAGTCATTAATATTAGGTATTATGAACACCATAATTCTGAATGTAGTTTCATTGAATTCATAATCTTTTTTCAATAATTCTTTGATTGGTGCTCTTATAATTAACATTTTTCAATTCTTATTCCTTTCTATTGAGTAGATCAAAAAGAAGTATTGACTTTGGACTGCTATCTGGCTCAGATAAATTAAAGAGAAGCGAGAAGAGTTCTCGACAAAGTTGCCGCTACAAATATCAGCAGTCATTGATTGACGTGTATGCCCGCTTTGTGATCAAAGCACCCAGTGAGGCACCCAGATACTTTAGAAACAAAAAGACTTTCATGAGGGTCACTTCAATGGTGAAGGATAGACTCTCAGTTTCTAATACAAAGATTGCCAAGATGGTTGGTGCTACTGTCCAAGGTGTGTCGCCGGGACGAGCTGAAGTACAGGTAAGAGAAACAGTGCAGAGTTCAGGGATGTTGAAAATCTTCTTCATCTACAAGTTGAGTCTTCTTCTCGTTCGTCATCTACAAGTTTAGTCAAGTTTTTGGCTTGGTTGTAAATGTTGTACTACTTTCTCGACACAAGTTATACAAAAGGAGGGTACTACTAGGGACTAGGGACTAAGCCAGTAACTGGTAACAAATGTGTGGGACTGGCTGACATTTTATATCTATTTCCGATTTCCTAAGTCATTGTAGAATTGCTGCAACATTAGAATGTAAATGCTCTTAGGCAAGGCTGCAAAGCAAGATGAAAATGTACCTGCCTCCAGACGGTATAACCAGTCCCAGGTCGGGCTCAAGACTTCTGTTATCAGTCGTGTTTGTTTTACATAAATATATACAGAAGCATAGCATGAAGTATGTACCACACATAAATGCAAGGGAAAACACTAAACTGACCTGATATATAGCCTTCTTCCTAAAAAAGCACACCAGACTATTAAACTTCTTGTCTCTAACAAAGAAGATTCTGTAAAGCCCTTTTCTTGCAAATCATTATCAGTCTGAAAATTCCGCTGATATTTTATGCTGTGTTAAAAATCTAATTTTTTTTGCTGCATGGGGACTTATTTTTGAGAATTTAATGTTAACCCTTTTCTCACAAAAAATGAGGGCTTTACAGTACACATCTGACTGATTTAAAGACATTTAAAGAAATTTGTTGTTGCCATTATCATTGATGATTTCTCTCATTTCAATAGGTTTTCTCTCCTGCTGGCCAGCTGATGGGAGCAAAAGAAATACAAGTTGGTAAAGATAAAGTAGATATTGAAAGGTTGATGGTTCGTGTCATCAGTGGTATGAATCTAGAAATAGAAAATGATGTAAATCTGCCTGGAGCACTCTTAGCAACAGTTGAACTCAGGGATCAGTTGCATGCCAAACAACAGGTACTCACAATACATATTTTCTTTTAATCTGAAATCATGCATATCAGAGTCTTAAAAAATTTTGATGAAGAAATTATTGGCCTTTGACTTTTGAAATGACCCTCCACTTAAAAAAAAATCATGATTTGGTCTGTTACAATTGACTTGAAAGTGGACTGTTTACAGTTAGTAATTTTGCTTGTGTTTTTCAAACCTGTTGTAATAATCTGTATTTATTCATATAACTTAATAAAGACTAAAGGAGAAGTTTCCTCTGATCATTTGTATAATTTTGTCTTAAATGTTGGGTAATAGTTTTTAAACCATTTGCCAAGGGAAATTTAATAGTTATACATTTAATAGTGTGGTAATTTTAGATTGAAAAGTTTTTGTGGTACACTTGTTTTGAATGGTTCAGATTGATTTCCTACTGAATTTGATTTGCTAGACTTATAAGCAAATCCTACTTTGATGATGTTTGTCTTTTAGAAACTTATACTATCATTTGTATTTATGTGTTTCTCAGGAAGCTGTGCTTGACATCACTGTAGAGTTAAACTTATACTGTCATTTGTATTGATGTGTTTCTCAGGAAGCTGTGCTTGACATCACTGTAGAGTTAAACTTATACTGTCATTTGTATTAATGTGTTTCTCAGGAAGCTGTGCTTGACATCACTGTAGAGTTTAAGGATGGCTCAATGTTGCCTCTGTCAAAGATTGACCCATCAGAATATGACCTCAAGGTCATGTCCATGAATCCAGGTGTGGTTGAGGTGACGGACTTCATCTCACTGACCCCTTCCTTACCACCAAGTATCAAGGCTGTAGGCAATGGTAAAGGTGAGATTGTGAAGGTGATCCTCCGTGAGAGTGGAATGTGTCAGAGGAAGAAGATCAGGACATTGGACACAGAGTATGTTCATGTTCAGGTATGTCTACTTCTATTTATTTGCCATTCTAGCCTGAGTCTGATGAGTACCGACTTCTTTTTATACAGAACTGAAGTCCTCCCCATAGGTAACAGTCAACTGGCCTCATTGGGCTTGTATTGAATTACTCTTGTCTGAAGCCATTTGTTTTGCTTGGTATGCTTGGCATTTGATCATGTTCATGGATACTGATTTCCACTGTTGTATTGAATTTTCCATAATTATTAATTTTTGTGTTTCCATATTATAAACATAAACAGAACTAAAAGGCAATAATTTGATATTGTTTTCAGGTTGATTTTGGCAAAGATATGGACTTTTACAACTCTCTTCAGAGGGATAGTAAAATATACAGCAACCGGGCAGGTGACCGCAGATATGGTTATTATAATAACCACAACCGTTACGCGAATAAAGAGGAGTACTTCAAGCATCAACAACAGCAACATTACAACAAACAGCAAAAACAACAACATGGAGATATGTCAGGATACTCAAAGTCTGCCAAGTCAGGACCGAAGGTTGGTATTGCATATGCTGTCATCTCTGTTTGTTTGAATCACACACATTACAAAAGAATATAGAAAATCTGCAAATGAGTGTATTTATAGTTATTACTTTAAGGTCTAATTTTTTAAATTCATGAAATAAGTAAATTTCCCACAGCACAAAACTTGAGCTATGCATAAAACTCATATTTTTTAACTTGTGACATTAAGGGATTCATGCTAAGACTGGGAGTCTGTAGTCAGTATATTGTGAATGGGTAGGTCCAGGCCTGCCAAGTCTACGCATAAATGCGTAATTCTATGCATATTAGGTCCTGACTACGCAACTTCGGTTTTTAGGGTCAAACTACGCATTTTTACGAAATTTGAAGTCCGGGTATCAAAAGTTAATAATTAATGAAAAATGCGAAAAGCACAACGTCGATAAAAGTTTAAACTGCTGTAGCTAGAATGCTGTGTTTGACTACAATTCAGGGCTGCCAGTCAGTTGTTGAAACTTGAGTTCTCATGTTCTTGCCGCTTTCCGCAAAATGCTCACGTTTTTGGTGATTCCAACTTTAAAAAAACGTGAAATTCTGAAAATCGCGGAAAAACAAATTCGGAAAAAAGTCCGTTTTTGATAATTTTACTACTGCGTAATGGGATTCAAGGTGATTTTGTTAAGTTAGTGCCACTATTGCGTAGAGTTTCCCTTTCATTTTGTGACCAACTTTATCAAAATCGGTTGATAATTGACCAAGATATTGCCATTTTAGTACACATACCACTAAAAATCTGTTGATTTTCGGAAATCCTCAAGAATCCGTTTTCATGAGATTTGAAGACGGCACTCTCCCGTTTTCCATAGATCTATAACCTATCGCAAAGATAAATATTCCCCCTTTATTTGAGACCAACTTTATCAAAATCGGTTGGTATTTGACCAAGATATGGTCATTTTAGTACAGCTACCACTAAAAATCTACTGACTTATCGGAAATCCCCGGGAATTCGTTTTTATGAGATTTGAAGACTGCAATCTTTCGTTTTCCATAAATTCATGATACCATCGACTAGAGGAACATCCCACCTTTCATTTGAGACCAACTTTATAAAAATCGGTTGATATTTGACCAAGACATAGTCATTTTAGTACAGCTACTACTAAAAATCTACTGACTTATCGGAAATCCCCGGGAATTAGATTTGAAGACTGCAATCTTTCATAGATTCATGACATCGTCATATAAAGCAATATCCCGTATTTCAATTGAGACCGACTTTATCAAAATTGGTTGGTACTTATTCGACCAAGAATATGACCATTTTAGAACACCTACCACTAAGAACCTTTTGATTTTTCGGAAATCTCTAAGGAATCCGTTTCCATGAGTTTTGAAGACTTCAATCTTTCGTTTTCCATATATTTATGACACCATCGCACAGGCGCGTAGCCAGGGGGGGGACATGGGGGAATGTCCCCCCCCCATTTCGATCCAAAATGCTCTAGAATTGCACAATTTCTAACTTATTTTCAAAATTTCGGCCACTTTGCGGCCATTTTTACCCCATTTGTAATACAAATTGCCTAAAATTTGAACCATTTATAACTAATGTTTTGATTTTGTCCAAAGTTGCCCCCCCCCTATTTCAAAATCCTGGCTACGCGACTGCCATGGAAAATTCATAATTATCAGCGTAATTGACCTATTTAGCAAGCATTTCAAAGAAATGCAACAAGGTTCCCAAAAAGGATGAGGAAAAGGTTGCTACCAAGTACATCCTTGGTTATGAGCAACTTAACTTTGAGGAAGCCCAAGGAAGGAAACATGGGAAAATAATAATAATTTATCTATTGTTATTCATTAATCGAATTGCCGATGGAAAAAAGCTATTATAGAATCGGTTGGTTCTAGTACGATTAGACCTGTACCTTACCCCTGATGGCATCAATTCAAAAAGGTTATACCCAGGATGACATTCATCATAAATAATTGAATTCGATCTTTTGACAACTTTCTGGGCATGAATGTCGCGAATAGATTTCAGTTTACAGTCAATAATTCTAGATGATGTTTTGACAATACGTTCAAGACGATATTTGTTGCGAGCAGTGCTGCATCCATACCAAACAATAAATGCCTTTGTAAGGATACTTTCTATTATGGCTTTGTAAAAATTGACAAGTATTTCTTGTTTTACTTCAAAAGACTTAAGACATCTAAGTAAAATAGAAGCTGCTGGGCTTTCATGACAATCTGATCAGTGTTTAAAGTTCCAGTTGAGATCATCTGAGATCTGTATACCTAAAAAGGTAAAAGAGTTTAACATTTCCACTTCAGACCCATTAATCACCAAAGGGGCAATTTCAGAAGGATTTCTTCTGAAGTCGTTATGATTTCTTTGGTTTTTTAACATTAAGCTCAAGATCGTTCTGAGCGCACCAATCAACTTAATCCTAAATTTGGTTCCTATATTCTTGTTCAGATTTGTCAATAGGATGAGGGTTGCAAATTTAGCAAATATATTAAGGTTTTGTTGCATTAAACGAGGTGTAACTGTGTATTTTACTGTTCGATCGAATTGGCCATGGAATAACATCCTGTTAATAAACAAGCTTTCTTAATAAATATAATGTTATGAATTATGTTTCATCAAAAAGACTTTGGGAAATGTGTAATAAAAGTAGTCACTTTATGTCTTTAATGATGGTCATGTTGAATGTGTGCATATTGCACTGCTCGAGTTATTAGGGACTTTCTACATGTTTACACTGGTCATACCCGGGTTATCTTGACTGGAGTTTTACAAATGTTACTATCAAGTAATGAGAATTTGATGATTAAAACGCTACTAAAATGACATAATATGTCATCACCCTAACGATTCCACAGATTTTCATTTGAATTTGTCAATAGCGATTGGACCACAAACGGTTTGATAAATGCACAGAACCATGAGTTTATAAAAGGGGAAGTAAAGAGCACATTTACAGATGGTAAGTACTAACATATATCTTTGGTATTTAAAAGATTGAAATTGGTACATACATATGATGTAAGTTCTAAAGGCGATTCAATGTTACCTTCTGTTTAAACACAACCAGTTCATTTTGCCCTTATTTTAGGATAAACTTAAATCCTCCTGGCTATAGACTTTTCGCTGTATTTTGTATATAATTTCTCCAATTGATTGGATGTAACAAATTATGGTTAAAATGCAATTTGACTAGTTGTCTAAAATAAGACATCTCCATAAAACTGTTGCTATTTGCCATTTGTGTGATTAAATTTAAATGCCGTAACTGTGTTGTGTGTGTGAAAGGCCGCAGAGAAGGGGCAGTCGGGGATTTTTCCCCGGGCCTACGGCTCCGATGGGGGCCCAAGATGGGACAGGATGAAAAGGAGAAAAGGGATAAGATAGAGGAAAAAGAAACAAAAAGAGCGACAGAGGAGAGGAAAAGAAAAGAGAGAGAGAGAGAGGAGTAGAAATCACAAAACTTATTAGGTCTTAACGCTCAAGAACTCCTGTTTAAAGGAAGTTGCGCTCGGGACCCTTTTATTTTCTGCTTCTTTTTGGAACTATGATACTCGCGGCCCCTTTCTATGGAGCCTTGATCCTTTGAGCCCTCTACCTCTGAAGCTCTATACTTGAGGCCCCAAACAAGCGCGTATGTGAAAACGAGAGATAAAAAGAGGTAATAATTTGCCGAGTACTTTGCACCCTTAGTGAAAATGACTCCAAAGAGTAAGAATCCTCCCCTGCTTATAGCTTTAAAAAGCACTATTTATCCTCCCTTTGTTAATTTTTCCTGAAAAAAGCTCTATAATGCACCTTTTCCTTGCATTTCTTCCGCAGACGCTCCTTAACAAAGCTTTAAAATGCACTTTTATGTTCAATTTCTTCCGCAGACCTCGTTATAGTGAATTAACTTTACTGATAAGTTTTCAATGGTCATCTTATTGTTTTATTGTGAAGATAATTAAAAAAAATATATTTTTTTCAATCTTTAAAAATGATCACCAAAAAGCACTAAAATGAACATTTTGTCCTCGATTTTAAGGCTCCCGCGTAAAGCGCCCGCGAATTGTCATGCTGTACTTTGGCTCCCCCTTCCAACAATTCCTGGGCCAATCCCTGTGATGTTGAGATCGGCGTTATTTCTTCAGAGGGGGGCGGGATACAAGTATCATTGGTAATAACGTTTATATTGTTAACTGAAAACATGTTATGCATTCATAATAATATGCGCTCTTTGTAGGTGTTATTGTATGTTTTATTGACCTAGTGGCTAAGCAAAAGGTACTTGACAATATCGACGGTCATACATGTATGCTTGGTTACATTCATCATACTCCTGTTAAAACCGCTGTGTTTATCTTAAAAAAATAATAATGAAATATTCAAATAATATTATGTCATCAGTTTGGGGGACGGAGCTTACATGTGATGGAGGGGATGACTTTTAAAGAGTAAAAATAATCACAAATGATGACATAGAAGAAGGGGTGGGTGTTCAATATCAGCAAAAAATTGATGACATTAAATGGGAACAGAACTAATTGAAATATATTTTTTTAAATGCCATTTTATTCTTAAGGAAAAACAGGATAATTTGTGTTTAGGGGTAGATTAAAGTATGGTTAGGTAATGCAAAACTGAGGTGAGGGTAGCCTAGACGTCAAAATTGCTCCGGGGCCCAAATAACCTCTCGGCAGCTCTGTGTGTGTGTTGCGCCCGCGATCAACTCAGAAGAAATCAAACGAAATGTGTGTGTGTGTGTGTGTGTGTGTGTGTGTGTGTGTGTGTGTGTTTGTGTGTG
>JAUUEB010414303.1:0-12065 GCA_032362205.1 Clione limacina
CTGGCTGGCTGGCTGGCTGGCTGGCTGGCTGGCTGGCTGGCTGGCTGGCTGGCTGGCTGGAATATTTGTATGCAATGGAATTACAGCCACAGTTTTTACTCGATCGACCTAAAAGTTTATCAATGTGTTTGTAAGTATAGCCAGATAGGCAGTTAAGGTTTTAGTGAATTCGTTTGATTGTGAGAAATTGTATTAGGTTTTTAATGTTTAACTATGTTTTCTCTGAAATCAAGCCATGACAAAATATGTACCATATCCCGGATGCACTTAATACTCGGGGGCGTATGGGCACATGTGGGATGTAGACACTTACAATGTTTACATTTTCTGTTCAGAGGTTACCATATGAAGCAATATGTTATGAATTAAAACCAGGTTCAGATTAAGTTTAATAGAGTGCAGATAACTCAGGTTCTCAAAATGCAAGTGCAAAAGTGATAATTAAAAAACTATATGGTAAGAAATCAAAGTATTAAATAATCCTTACCTCCCATGGCGCTAGCATCATTTTCCGATTTGAATTTTTTTTTAAAACGTTAACGATAAAAATCCTATCAAAAACATGCTGGATGTATTCGCATTCTTTATTGATTAATTGAGAATGGACTATTTGATGCCAATATGTTATGAATAACAACCTTGGTGGAAACAAGGTTCAATTGGGTTCAGCTTACTTGGGTTCTCGAATTCCAAGTATCTGCATCCATACCTATTTTTCCGTATTATTATTATTTCAAACTAGGTACATGAGAATCAACGCTAAGATGATTCCTTTTAGAAATTTGTACACAAAGAAATTAAAAAGTTTAAGTAGGTTTATAAAACAAGTAGTCCCAAAAAATCAAGAATAATCGTGACTATCAAATATTAGTGTTTTAACACGGCGTCGCAAAAGATAACGTTTCTATGACTGAATGTTATTAAATAAGGGACCCTTACAAAAAACTCAAATGCTTCGCGTCAATAACCCCCTATTTGAAAAATCTAGATACGCCCCTGCATTCTACAATAAGAAGGGGAAATAATCACGAATTGGGGGAATGTTTGGAATCTTTAGATAAGCTTGTAACCCCCCCCCCCCCCCCCTCTACAAATGTTGCTTTCCAGCACCAAAGATTCCCATCTTAATTAAATGCAGTGTTGGTAAATTCCCGTTAATTTACTTTCAAGTGCGTATACATCCCGAACGCATATGCTAAATTTTGAATCAGTAAGTTGAAAATGGAACATAAAGAAAAATACAAGCAGTCTTACAGGAAGTCTCATAATTATATATAACAGAAGTCTACTAAACTTTTACCGTCAATAACAGAACGAGACTATGCTGACCAGACTCAACTTCCGGTTTCCATTGAGGCTGAGGAACGATTGCTTTGTGATCAATTTCTAAAGAGAACCAGGCTTTCAACTTCTAGATTTGAGTCTGTTCAATGTATAAAGCAATTTAAACATAAAAAGCGCACCAGATTTGTCGTTAGAAAGATCCCGTTTTGCACAAACGATTAATCGATCAGCGGTCTCCCTAATGTAACTTTATATGAAACTTGCAATTTTGGAGAAAACTGTGTTTTTGTGTTGTTTCTTGTTGAGAAAGCTCCCTGAGTGATTGAACGTTGTTTGTACAAAAATCATACTTGGGCAACTCTAGTTAAGACATGAATTAAAGATGGCCGACATCTATTTTCAGTTTTATCTCCACAACTAAAGATCTCTATGCATAGCTTTTCATACGTTAATTGATATTAGGTTTCATTTTGGTTTTAGGGTCATTTCAAAGGTCAGGGTCAATTGGGGTCAATACTATATACTTAATATTACTTGTTATATTTAGGTTTTTGAGCTAGAATCGTATACAGCATTTTGTTTTTATCGATAGAAAATGATAAATCAAGGTCATCTTGTATTTTCAAGGTCTTTGACACTCAATTTATTTAATGTGTGGTTTGAGATAGAAGTGACATAATTTTTATAATTATTGTTCACCAAATGGTTATGATACGAATCTTATAACTGTCAATTAAACAATACAAGATGAAATAACTGATAAATAATTCAACTTTCGGTTTTCTTGCGCAAAATAACAATTTCAGTCCGAAATGTGTAGTTTTAAATACAAACGCTATACTTCTATTTGGACGTAAGTATAATACAAAAACTTTAGCCTGACTAGCCTTTTTCAAGGTCACGTCGATATTTCAAGGTCATTCTCAAAGTCATGTTGGAGTTTTATGAGATTTTGATTTTTAATTATCACTTTTGACCTTGCTCTGTACTTTGACATCGCCAAGGATACCACCATTGTATTGACAAGTTTTGAAAACGTTTTAAAAAAATTAAAGCATTTACGTTGATAAGAATAACACATTAATTAGTTTTAGGCGACCATTTTTGTTATGTTATGTTATTGTTATAATAAAGTTCTTGAAACAGTCCCAAACACTTTGTTCGGTCCATAGCTTTACAATTTTCAATAACTACAATTTAGATTAAAAAAATACACAACTGAAATAAATGAGTGCATTGATACCAATTTACAAAGACACTACCCTTTCTCAGTGACATTGATATGTTTTCTTTATGTTATGAGTACAATGCCGAGATTTGACGTCTTAGCAGCTAATATCATCGAGGTTATACAAAAAGGTTTCATAAATTCATAAAGGTTTTGTGATTTTTCAAAACATACAAAATCTACGTTATATATATATTATAATCAAACTAACAAAAACAACTTCTATGAACACCCAACGTTTTGAAGAATCGATACTCACAACACTCGTCGCCCCACTAGGCACAGTGTTTGTTTACGTCGAGCGCTCTGTTGCTTCCTAGTCGCCGTCTTGTCGTCCCCCACTGTAGCTAGTCTATTCAGTCGCGCAACCCGTGCTGTTTTACGCTTCCTCGTGGTTTATACCTCGCCGTCCATTATTGTGTCAACAAACATTATCGCTAATATCTATTGCATGGGAATTTCCTCTCTTATTATCATACAGTTCATGGAATAAATGAAAAGAAGCTGTTATGTCTGAAAAATCAGCACATACACAAACTTTGTGTATTTGAAAAATCTATTCTTTGAACATCATGAATTTCAAACAGTTCTCTCTCAGGTATGAAACAAAACATTGTTTGTTCATATACATAGGCGACGAGTTAAACATCGTATGACATAACCAGCAGAAAGCTATACCAATGTTTTTTTTTATTGAACAAGCCCTTAACCTTAAAACTAAACAAATTGTCGTCATGAAGGGACTAAACGCAGCCTAAATAAAATCAATTAAGAATAAAAGGTAGGATTATTGGGAAATAATATATTCCGTGAGATAAAGACCCAAGTTTTCTTATTTACGTATATTCTTATATATGGTTTGGACCAACATTAGGTTTCCGATATTCGTTGTCATGGTACTCCCTTATGTCAGGCCTTTAGTTGATTCAACTGACGTGTGGGAGTATCACTACAACGCATATCTTAGTCTAAGTTGGTCAGATTCCAATTGCACTCTCGAATCAAAAGTTTTA
The DNA here is from genome assembly GCA_032362205.1 of Clione limacina. Classification (NCBI taxonomy): domain Eukaryota; kingdom Metazoa; phylum Mollusca; class Gastropoda; order Pteropoda; family Clionidae; genus Clione; species Clione limacina. Next base: position 3,526 of record JAUUEB010414303.1, read on the forward strand.
TTTTCTTTTTATTCTCATAGAAATATTATATATTGATCTAAATATTACCATTCTACTAAGTTATATTAAATAACCCCTCCAATCATTTAACTGTCTTTCCAAATTACGCACTGTTCACGCAAGAAAAACCTGGGGACAAATTATAGGTTGATAAACAAGCAGAATAATATCAGAATTACCATAACCAACATTTGAAAGATAAAATAACCACTTAACACAAGACGATAAATTACAGTAACACAATAATTTCAATTGTTTTCCAAAAAATACCATAAGAGGAAAATAACGCAAATTAAAACGGTTTAAACAGCTTAATGTTTAGATCTGTGGATATCGTCCCCTTTACCTCCATCTAAATCCATTTTTAGTCTACATTGTAACGCTCTTCATATATCATTAATTACTATCGTTCCCCGTCTCTCCATTCACTACAAGAGGAAGCTTATGTTTGGTCAGCAGGACTAACCAATGGTACAAAAATCAAAAGTAATCAGAATTGATCAAAATTGTTTGCAAATGGAAGCGGGTGCCAAGACAATTACAGCGGTTGCCAAATTCGTCAGGATACGTCAACAACTTATGGTTTTTTACGACATTATTCTATATTTTCAATCTTCTTCAAAGACATGTGCATGAGACTCGTCGACAAGATAATGACTCCCACTGTTTGTCTAGACTACATCAACGGAGACAGAGATATTTCTAGGATTGGATTCTGATGACTGTAAACAGCTTCACCATCGTAAATACAGAAATAATTCATTACGCCCCGTCATAGTTATCTACCATTACAATCTAAATACATCAATACATACATTTTCCTAACACAGTTTTCCAGTTGGTAAGGTGATCGCATCAGAATGAATTAGTCTGTATAAAAAATGTTTTTTATATTCTAGTTGGTATCTCATAATCTCCACAGTTATCCATATAACAACATCGTCTGAATACGTCTATCACTTTGTATTTCTACTACATTCGTCAATGTTCATTCTTCCTTAAAGATACGTGCGTGCTTACTTGTGTTATCGATGTCCCAGTCGTTTTCTCTTAGGACTCGTGGACAAAATAATGACTGCCACTGTAAGTCTAGACTTAGCCACTAGGACATAGAGCTTTATGGAAACGGATTTAGATGACGGTATCAACGCGGCCATCGTAAATTATCGGTAATTTATTTAACTCCGTAAAAGGTATATGCCCTTACGATCTAAACCAATACATCTATTTTCATTAGAGATTTGCAATAGACGATTGCATCAGATTGATTAAGTTAGTGTAAAAGAGATTGATTTATTCCCGTGCTGAAGTCATAATAGATTTGGATGGATGGAAATATTACTTTGTTCAAACTTTGCCTATTTTAGGGCAGGATGGGTTATTTATTCAAGAAACTCTATACTGCTGCCAGGCGTTTTTACTCTACCGTCGTCATGGTCTAAGGCCAACATTCGACGTTGCAATAAAATTTCGTCATAAATTATCGAATTCAGTTTTGGACTGAATTCAAGCGTTTATTCTAGTGGCATTTTGTAAACATTCTATTGCACTTGAAATGTCGAAAGAACTTTCAAACGAATCAAACTAAACATATAGGAGGAGATGTCAGAGATTTACGTCATTATTTGTGACAGGTTTTGATGACACTATCAGTGTACCTACTCAACCTTTTAGTGATCTGATAACGAGGAAGAAGAAGAAGAAGGTTGCACTCAACTTCTGTTAAGAAATACGCTCTCTGTCATATGTGTTGATATGACTACATACGTGTCTACATCCAGCATAGATCTAGAAAATAATATTGTTTACACTTATTTCGACGAAACTCATATGTTTTAAAATAACCGTAAATAAGTCGAACACAGTGACAAAGGTGGCTAATGGAGGAAAGATAATACCAATGATGATATTGCTGTACAACTCTATTCAATTAAATATAAATCAATTCAAGAGAATACAAAACATGATATTATTCAAATGACAGGAGTACAAAAGAAACATAGCAAAAGTATCAACGTTTTGAATACGCCTTGCTTTACAACAAATACGGAGATTTTAATGAAACATTGTGACCAAGAAACATTAGAACTGATCGAATTTGTTTGAAATGTGCACACACGATTAATTTTCTACGTGCTATTTGAATAAATCATCACAAACCAGTTATTGGTGATTAGCACAAGATGGAACTAAAACGTAAAACGCTACAACGGCTCAGCTTCTTAAAATAATTCTGTAATCGTTAAAAAACCCAGAAAATATGAAAGATTACTTTGGAAGTTTGAAGATGCTGGTCATAAAGGCGTTACTACAACTCATAATTATTGTACTAATAATAAGTGCTTTCATCATAAACCCTAAACTTAAACTTTTAGTGAGTCCTTTTGGACTCAGACCTCTGATTCTTTGCCGTAGCCACTCTATTCGGTTGTGAACGAAACTCTCAAAAAATCGACCGCTCTCCATTCACCTTTGTTGTTGATTCAATTGTCTTTTTGGATTGATCTATAGGCAATCTGTCTACTCAGCGATGTGTGGGCATTGGTAGCCCATCAAAACAACACTCAATAGTCACTGATAACTAGGCCAATTGAGCTGAAATAAATAACAATAGAGCTTAACATATATGCTCAAACATATCCATAAAAAATGTAAGATGCTAAACGTGCTAAAATAAAGAGCGATAAAAAATAGGAGGAGAATAAAAGATTATCTTTTATAAATCCTATCCCAAAGTGTACTTTATTTTCTATAATTTTTAAAAACGTTTTCTTGCCAATCTTTTGGAGAAGTATGATTAAACATCGATTGAGGCGTCTTATGAAAAAAAAATCAGCCTATCATAATTGATGATGATTAATAATAATCCTTTTATTTAACCAAAGTACTTTGTAAATACATTATTGCTAAACCGTTTAAGGAAATCTGATATTTGGTTATGATTTATGAAGTTGGTAGCCTATTTCGTAATACTGAATTCATTTTTTCCTATGTTTTTCCCTGATTTATAGGAAGACTTCACAAATAGCAGACATAACATGTGACAAGGTGTGGCAGGTTGACCTCAAACAAGGATGTCCTGCTTTCATGTAACAATACTATTTGAGTGAATTTTTGTATTATTTCAATTGACTATCAAAAGCAAAAAATACTGAAATATCCACCATCTTGACTTTCGACCCCTTTTTCACTCTGATAAGTTTGAATCGCCGTTTCAACATTTAAACATAACCGAACACAAAAACATTAACATTGTTGCAGCGAACCAATAGTTTTAGTACTAAGTTTTTTATTCCCTTTCAGCACTTTAGAAACGACGCTGGCTCAGCATTTAAAATGAGCAAATCTTCCCTTTTTCTCGGAATAGTGAAATGAAATTTCAGACAAAACTGATGACGATATTTCAAAACGTTTTATCGCTTTTGGTGACTTTTCGACAAATTTATGCATTTGAATATTTTTTTGCATTACTTTTGCCTCTCAGTATATGTATGATTTATTTACAAAAACTTCACAGCAACATAGAATAACAATGGCCACAAAGCAATACCAAAATATCACAATAAAGTTTATGTTTGTATGATTTTGTGAATAATCGACAGTTTTGTGAGATGATCAAATAAACAGACGAGTAAAATAAAACTATCGGAATTTGGCAAATATCAGAACAATGTAATAATGTCTAATGTATGATGATCGGTTTTATGTGGACACTTAGGTGTGTCAGTTAATGGGTTATTTCCCAGAAGACAACAGTCAAACAGTTCCTCGTAACTCCTCGGGGATATCATCAAAAGTCTTTTTTATTTCCTTAGAAACATACTGCGCTGTTGCAATTCCTCAATAAATGGTAAGGTAATATAATTAAGAATCGGCAAAGAAACAACATCAAGAATAACATCGACATCAAAAGATTCTGCGCTGAGAATGCTTTGTAAATATAAAGAATGCCACGGTATAAAAATAGTTTACTATAAGAACATAAATACCTCATCAAACCTTATCCTTCTTTTGAATAATGATAATGAATGTACGTATACACACTAAAGTTCAAATAAAAATAAAACAAAGCTACGCGGGTGGCAAACTTACTAGACTAAAGAATGTTAAAACACAAGGTTGGGTAATGAACATGTCAAGAAGGCGCCGCATGAAATAGATGGGCTAGATTGTGAAGATATGGTACGAAATAACTATGGTTGAATTAATCCTGCGCTGTTGCGCTCTAGCCTTGATGTACAGATCATTTTTGGGAACAAGTAGGCGTTGGCTGTTGAACACAGATGTCAAGTTAAAGTTGATAAAAGCTCAAGCTGAGTAAATGCCAAGAATTACAAAGTTGAAAAGGGTGGGATATAACTTGAGACATGTCGTTTCTTTCGAGAGCCGATTTCATGGGAGGCTGAGGGGTATTTACCTTACAGGTTTGGTGAAACGTATTTATTTGTGACGAAGAATAAAATGAAATAATAAACGCTATTTCGATTCTAAGATAATGTTAATATGAAAGTCCACTTATGTCATCGGAGCAGACCTTCAGTAACGTGGTGGAAGTATCTTGACATTAAGATTTAAAAATAGCAAGAAGTGTGAGCCGTGATTGATGATCGTATGAGCCTCATGAATAGTTCTCCCCTGACGGCGTCGTAGATTCGTGTTAAAGCACTTACTGATCTAAAGAAAAATATACTAAAATACTTAGCCTTGTCAGAATACCTACTTACGATTTTCATATTTGTCTTTACCTTTTTTACTCTTTGCGTTAAAAAATGGGAGTTATATTTTTCTGAATTTGTACATTTTTCAATACCATCTTTCAAAAAATGAAAGACATCCGAGAAAAGTTACTAAAATAAGCGTGAAAACAGAGAGACAGACACACAGAAAAGAAGAAAATACCCACACAATATAATTGTAGTTGTGGAATAATCTAGATTTATTTTTTGCACATATGCGTTATTTAAAGACATTGTCTTTAAAGATATCACAATACATTCATCAACCCAAAGATGTAACCAGTGTTAAGATGTAGGTTATTGATTAACAAGTACATTATAAGTCACAGAGCAACTACATTTAGTTGTTTCTGACAGCACTGGGTCCATATGGATACAGTATACCGTATAAAATATCGAAGCGCAAAAAGGGTCAATTCTGAACAAAGCAGATAAACAAACAAACAACAATATTTTCGCCAAACATCCTGAAAGTAATTTTTGAATGCATTATCACGACGTCACTGGTTACATTGAAATTAAAATGTTAAACTACCGAGACAAAATTCCAACACAAATTAATTTTGTAATTTTGTGGTGTATACCGTCCCATTAATCGAAAAGCATTTTTCGTTAAGAATACGAATGTTTTTTTATGCAAAATATCATTTCATCACGAATAAGTAACCTTGTTTTATAAGCTAATTTTTCAATTACCTTCACAAAATTGACACACTTGAAACCTATCCGCAAAATTCTATAACAATCAATCAAAAATTAAGCAAATCATGATGTTCTAAGATATGTAAATGAACTTTTTTGAGCAGTATAAATTAAGGGATATTTGTCTTAACAATCAAATTTTGTTCAATCAATATTACATATATCGGCAGACAAAATACATACATCATAATCAAATCTTTAGTCGCACTCAGACAAATGCGTTTTCTTACCACCTGTATATAGTGTATCTCAGAATACAGCAAAGTGGAGCTATAATAATATATTGCTTTCAACTGATATTTTGTTTTCCGTTTCAGCAAACATACAGTTCATTTGCGTGATTAATGTCAATATTTCATCGTTTTCCTGTTCTCTCACTGAGAGGTAATTTTCATCCCACTCACAAGAAACCTTTCCTAAAGCTCTTAAATGAACAACATTCTTGATATAACCCTCTTACAATAAAATGCCAGATTGTCGACAATTATTAGACTTTTAATTTTGATATAACCACGCAAAGCAGATATTTATAATTGTATTTCCCAAAACAAACCTGAACAGACATGACGTCATCACCCCTCAAGTACAGATTAGGTGTAACCCAGTTCACGACCAAGCCTACTAATTGTAGACATAAGCAGACGTTATGTCCGAAATATTAGCACATACACAAATTTTGTTTATTTGAAAACTCTTTTATTCGTACATCTTGTATTTCAAACTAAAAAATAGACCATGAACAGCCTACTTTCTTATTTATTCTTCCTCGTACTCTGTTTCTATCTGGTTCTGCTCATCATAATATAACATCACCCCATACTCGGAAGTAAACAACTGTTATAAACAGTTCAGAGTTCGTGCTTGACTATTTTCGTTGTAGCATCAAGGACAAACACTTTAACTTGTGGGTTTTTGTTGATGTTATATGATTTCATACAACAAACTCATTTCTATTTTCTAGGTACAGGTACCAATAACAGAAATACAATGACTGGTCATGCAGAGGTGTCGACATTTTGGTATTGAATGACCGAGGTAGCCTCTAAGTGTGGTAACTTACCCCACCCCTACCGAGTGTCTGAAAGAGGATATACAATATATAATGTAAGGTTTTACAGTGCTATCGACCCAAATAGGTCATTAAAGCGATATATATATATAAATTGTTATGGCATAGGACAAATATACACAATAAAGGTCCAATAAAGCCATTTACAGACTAAGTTTGCCTATAGAGAGAACTTCAGTTCTATTCTAACCGAAAAGAAGCCATACCCTCATGCCATCATCACATTATACTCGTATACTTGGCATCAAAGGTGTGAGGCACCGTACGGACTTACCTTGATCATCGTTTTCATTAGGTTACACTGCTATTTTTTACATACTACCAGAAGCCACCGAAACCTGTCAATCCAACTAATCGGCAGCTTATGACGGCAAGGAGCTATGTACAAACCAATTATGTCAATGCCAAAAACTTTGACTACCTCAATGGGCTTCCCACAAATATAATGAAAGAAGGATAGAGTGAACGGGCGAGAATAATAGAGGAATCCATAAGGTTTATTCAGCAGGTTTTGCAGTTGCAGAACTCTAACAAGTAAAACATTTTTCTATAATTATGAAGGAAATATTTTATCGTATATTGTTTTTAATAATTACAATCAATACAACATTATAACGAAAAATTGACCATTTTAATACATTTTTTTTGTTTGCATTTGGTTTTAGTTTACTTCTAATAATCATTTTTAGTGTTTCAACTTTTGGAAGTAACCATTAAATGAAGAACATGGTTAATATTCGAGCATTAAATATTTCTTAACTGTTGACCCCAAAAAGGGTAAAGAATCATCCTTAAATCATCCCACACCAGAATATAGGTCCGAAATATTACTTTGCCTCTATTTTTAAAACGCGAGTATCTAAAAATATGAAAGATTGCGTGGGCCATCATCGTGATGCTATGTAATTGAAAAGCTTGGTATTAAAGACTTAATCTATTTCCATACAACTTTACAGATACAAAAAAATCCAGTAAATTGTGTTTATGGCATGGAGATCACGTTCTAAAAACTGATATTCTATTAAATTGTTGTTGTTTTTACCAAAAATAAACTACTAATTCCAAGAAAAATATATTAAGTACGAAGGCATGCAAATTGTGACGTCTTTTTAGTCAAAGCCCGTACAAAAATATAGGTTTCATTTACTCATTTCTCTTTTGGTGTTAAAAAATGCATTATCCCTATTTTGGGACTTTGTTTTTGATTTCTGTAAATAATAGGTTATTAAGGTTAGTTTTGTGAAAGATAAACAATTCACGATACTTTCTTGTGTTATTTCCGATTATTGTTAATTTTATGTGATAACAATGTCAGACATTATTATCCCCCCCACAAAAAATGTATTTTTTCAACAATATATTGTTGATGTTATATCTTTTGGCAAGACAAAGTTTTGCTGTCTTTCAAACAATGAACTCAAATGTATACAAGAAACAAAAGTTCACCAAAATTGTTAAAGTGTTTATGAAATAAATAAACAATGCACAGCATTTTTTAGTAGTATATAACCCTATCACTCACACTCACAAAGTTTCGCCCTGAAACTTAAATACAAATGCAAATCGTTATGAAAATACTTATATATAGATATACACTTTTTAATTACATACTACCTACTTTGGTTGATGATACATTCTGTTGACTATGAGGAAATTCACCTGTAAATAGAATCACTGACATTTTTTCATGATCATGTTTACAAAGATTGAGAACGTTTCAAATCCGTTCTTATTTCTTGTTTCAATAAGAAAGTGGTATTCAAAACTGTTTAGTCGCTTCAATATTCAGTTTTTTTGTACTCTTTCCTCCCTTAATACATTCACTGCATTTAAGTAAGAACTGAAATTCGTCATCAAAACTATCCAAATTAATTCATTTTCTGTTTATGGTTGTGACGGTTTACTTCAACTATGTTAATTTGTGGTTGACTTCTTAAATTATATAGACAACTAGTGGGTTCACCCGGCTTCGCCCAGATTTACACAATCTCAAATCAATTGTTGCCCTTACATCGCTAATAGCAGTCTACAAA
>JAUUEB010414414.1:0-12065 GCA_032362205.1 Clione limacina
CATTTAAGAAAGATCCCTTATTGTAAAATGTATCATTTTATTTTTATCGGTTCCCAAGAAGTATCACAAAAAGTAAAGTTGAGAATTATGAAATAAAAAAGAATTCTTCATATAAGTTTGTAAAAATCCATGTTACATCTGCTGTATGGTTCCATGTGCAGGGAGAACGTGGTCTAGATGGCCTTGATGGCTTCCCTGGTAGTCCTGGTCTTTTTGGTTTGCCTGGTGATGATGGTTTGCCTGGATTAAGAGGAATACCCGGAGACGATGCTGGAGTTGGTATTGATGGACTACCTGGATTTGATGGACTTCCTGGGGATGATGGTAAGTTGTGTAACATAAGAAGGAAAAGATAAATGCAAAAAATATATTAATTGATAATATGTAATGTTAACTTTCTGTGATTTAGTTAAGAAACAGTTTTGTTTAAGAAGTCGTCTATGGCAGGTACTAACTTTAACTATATAAGCAATGAGATCTGAATTTGTTGTGAACTTTTTCAAATAATGGCCTTTACTTTGAACCACATAGCATATAGCAAAATCCTTTTTTTATATCTTTGGAGGATAACATTCTTTTTGTGATTGCAAGTGCATCAATGCCCTTCCCTGTTGTTAAGAAATATATGATATTTTTTTTAATTTTTATTGTTTATAGCTGCCACTATACTATACTGACTTGATTGTTGATTTGGATGCTCATGTGGGAACTACCTTTCACAAACCTTTCTGTGTTGCAAATACCATAAAACCCTTACATATTTGACCTTTAACATTTTAAAAATGCCCATATCTATCCATCTCTCAGCAATCAATCTTTGTTTTATCTCTTGACAGGTTTGCCTGGAACAGAAGGTCGCTCAGGTCTGCCTGGATTCCCTGGTGAAGATGGTTTACCTGGCCTAGATGGACGGCCTGGTGGAGATGGTTTGCCAGGATTCGCAGGCAAGGATGGATTAGGTGGAAGACAAGGTCTTGATGGTGATCGTGGTCTGGATGGTTTACCTGGTTTACCAGGAGAGGATGCACGAGAAGGTATGAACTTAAAGTATCTAAGAGATTAATTAGAGAGTTTGTCTTCCTCACTCTACAGACTCGCAGACTGTATAAAGGATACTAATGGATCTTTTTTATGCCTGAGAGCTGTGACTTTGTACAAATTCCTGTTTTCATACAGATTTCTCTCATTAAATCACCAGCTCAAAGTTCTGTCTAATGCATTCTAATATTCTTTTCTGAGACGTAATTCACCTCTTTCATTACCACAGCTTTGCCCATCTTGATGCTTTAATCAAATTCTGCAGTACTTGAAATGTGGTCTGTTTATCTCTCAAAAACACTTGTAGATTATTCCAATGGATAAGATGACACACATATATCCAGAACATTAATTTTCAACACCTGTGTATGGATAATCAGAAATAAAACATGTTATTGTCCTCCTTTTACAATGCCAATGGGAGGTAATTATATCTTGAAAATCACCTCCCTTCAACATTTCTTAGTTTAATTAAAGATGTGAGTTGTATAACAGTGTTTAAAAGACACTTATTGAATAAGTAGTGGTTCTTTGAATAATTTCCTTGAGAATTTTTTTAATGATTTTTTATTTGATGTTTCTTTTCTTCATGATGTTGAATTTTATCTGTTTTAAATTTTCATGGTACATTTAAGTTAATTGGCAATTATCACAGTTTTTAATGTCATGGACTTATACTTACACAGATACATTGAACCACATATCAACTCTTAAAAAGTATTTAACCAAAAATTAATTACTCATATTGTTAGTATGAATGTGTAATTTGCTTAAAATGTATATTTTAATCTAAAGTCTTAAAGTACTTATAGACTTGATAGGCCTTGTCTCCCTTTTTGTTTCCTTTGCTTACTGCTGATGAATTATTTTTACATTCTGCAGTCCAAAACTACATCAAATTGTCTTTTGTTGTATTAGTCTTTGACAGTTGACAAACTAAGCAAGAGTTGCAAAAGCTTTTAATAAACTTTAAAAGACAGGCAAACAACAGAACATATATATGTTTTATAAGTATTTCAATTTACAACTCTAATTTGCCAAATTTTTATATGTTTGTAGCCTTCCCCGGTCTTTCTGGAGAACAAGGATTCCCTGGTCTTCCTGGTCAAGCTGGTTTACGAGGTAGGATGGGAGATGACGGTCGTTCAGGTTTGCCAGGATTCAAAGGTTCAAAAGGAGAATCCACTGTAGGCCGACCAGGACCCAAGGGATTCCCTGGTGATAACGGATTTGATGGTTTGCCAGGTATTTACAATATGCTTAGCAATGTTTTGTCCAAATAATGGTTTGGTTTAATATCTTGACATATTTTATTGGCAGTGGTCTAGTCTTCTAAGAAAAAGTAATCCGACGTGTCTGCAAAATTCCAAGTTTGAAAAAAGTCATATTGTTTGCTTTTGCTTTAACCTTTGATGATATAAGACTGAAATTGTACAGTTGTTTTGTTAATTTAACTAATCATTGATAAATGAAAGAATTGAAAGAAAGTTGAGTGATCACTCTAATTGGTCAGCTTGATGAAACAAGTGGAAATATACTTTATCTTTTTCTCCTTTTTGGCAAAAGCATGTTGTTAAAAACTGATGTCCTGCTAGTGTAATGTGATATAAACAGGTCAAATTATTAAGGGAAAAATCGTAATACAGCAATTTTTTGCTATAAAAAACAGAGATGACCACTGTATTTCACAATAAATTTATGTAACAATTCTATTAAACTATTTCAATTTGTATTCATGAAACGTTTTATTTCTTTTACTTTGTTAGGACGATCTGGGCTAAAGGGTGCCTCTGGTGAGCCAGGACTGTCAGGATATGGAGGAGAGAGAGGTGATAATGGTCAAGATGGTAGGCCAGGTCTTCCCGGCTTTGCTGGAGGAGATGGACTAGCTGGTGAAGATGTGAGTGTTAACTCCAATATGCAGATAAGGTCATTGACTCTGCTTGGTTAAACTCCAACTTTGATAGAAAACAATCCAAGCTAGAAATAACATTCATGAGCCACAGTAACATCTTTATGGGACATATCTACTCACTGGCACATTACTTATTTCTGTATTAGAAACACATTTTTTTTTCATTTAAGAGAAAATACATAACTTAAGTCATTGTTTTATCAATTTTAAAACGATAGGGGGAGGGACGAAATCATGATGATATTATTAAGAAAATAATTTATGTTTGCTTTGAAATGATATGCAAACAAATAAGAAGAAATTGTAGGATTACATCCGTTTATTTTTTTCAAGCTCAAAATGTTGTGTTTACTGAAAAAGACAAATGTCTTACTGCTGTTATATTTAATGTTCTATGACTTTCATTCGCCTGTCAGCACCATGTCTTGGTGGTAGCTGCACTCAAATGCATGACCTCAATCTTTCTGTCTTGAATCATTTTATGACATCATGGACATCTATGCCCTTAATGGCGGTTATGTTACCCGTGAACAAAACCAATGGTGTGCCTCTGATTTTTGCTTTAAGCTTGTCTGTGCAATAGCTTTGTTTAAAACAAATATCTGCTGCTTCTATTATTTTCTCTTCTTCATCCTGTTGAGTTCATGTTTGAAGGCTTTGAACATAAAAAGGTGTATAAGACATTTTATGATTTTTTTTTTGAGATTAACCAATAATGTGTTTTACAAAAACGTTTCAGCTAGAAAACTCTTTTTAAGTCATTCTTATTCTTGTAATAATGTATTTGCTTTGGGTTCTTTTACTTAGCCTAGATATTTATTTAGAGTCGTTGATATTTATCATTTGGTGTTCTGTTATGCTTTGTTTCATAATATACTTTATAGCTAGCTTCAGCAACATGTAACACTTTTGATTTTTGGCATTCAGGATGAGACAAGGTTTTGTGCCTGACTCATTTACTCTGTATCAAAGATACCTCTAGGGCCAGCTAGGGCTTGTGTTTTCTGCTAGTTAAACACAGTTTTCAAATATATTGTACATAATCTAAATTATATATTCTGCTTTGTCTATCAGGGCTATCCTGGCTTAGATGGAGGCAATGGTTTTGATGGTGGACCTGGACTTAATGGCCAGGACGGATACCCTGGAGGCAAAGGATTCAACGGAGAGTCTGGGTTCCCTGGATTACAAGGACGGCCAGGAGAAAATGGTCGATCAGGTAATGTTTGTTAGTTGAGCAAGTGCGATAAAAGCCATTTGTGTCCCTCTTAGTTTGTTATCTACCTCATTCAATCTTATCAAATTTATCGTATAAGTTGTGCATAGAAAACTATTGTGAATTCATGTTGGTAAAGGGATCAATGATCCTTTGATGTTAGGTTAATGGAACTAGAATTTCGAACTCCGGCTGTATGGTAAATTTGTTGTTGGTTATTTTCCTATACCCCCACCAGGGCTGTTGAGAACTTATGACAGGCCTGAAACAGCCTTGCAATACACTACCCATTTTACAATTATTTGATTACTGGGTCCGCCTATGTACGGACCTCCTGAAGTTTGTTCCCCCAACATGACGGCCCTGCGCCTAACTACCTTGGATAAAGTCAATTTGTTCAAGATCAATTGGTTAACAATAATTGAAAAAGCTTTCTTTAAAATAAGGAAGGCCTTAAAATAAAGTCATGTTAATAAGTCAACAGTAATTAATAATGTCTACCATGTTGTTTTGCATTATTAAATAATTTACTTGAAATTTATTCCTGTTTTGAAAATAATTATGTATCTCCATTGTGCTATTTAGGAAGGAAAGGTGAGGTGGGTGAACCAGGAACCTTTTCCAATAATTACGCTTCTGGAGGTAAAGGAGATGTAGGAGATGCAGGCTTCCCAGGTGTACCAGGACTGCCAGGATTTACTGGTGATGAAGGTGAGTCAAGCACTTTTTTCAATATACATATTTTTTTTGTGGGGTGTACTTGTTATTACTTTTACTTGGAGTAGATTTTTGGATCTTTGCGAGCAGAAATAGATTAATAGCTGTTACCTCCCTTTATGTTCACAGTCAATCACATGTTGTGTATAATGTGTTTTTTTAGAATCTTACAGTATGAGGTTTTTCTAGTCAAATGCAAATGTAATTCAATACAATTCAAGTTTACCAATTTTTTGATATGTTTACATTTAAGTACTTTTGTATCAATAATAAAGCATACCTGTCAACTATCCTGAAAAAGTTAAAAATAAGAATGGTCCATAGATACAAAAAAAACTGTTACATCATAATTGCTTCCCAGTATCAAGCTACAGTAGTCTGTAGTACCACTTATAACAGGCCAAATAGTAACAGAATATAAGTTACAATAACCTTTAAGATTACCCATATTTTTTCATTAAGTTATTCTTTTTACTTGTTTAATCCTATTTTTGTTAAATAAATAAAACATTTTGTTTCAAATCTTAAGATTTTCAACTTTTGCTTTTACACTTTACTTGGACAGAAAGTATTTGATTATAGAAATGATCACTTTGTTTCCTTGTGGTATCTTTTAGGCCACTTTTTTCTTGTTTAGGAGAAGATTCAAACTAGTCTGAATTGAACTTAAAATAATAGAATCTTATCATGATCAAATAAAGCTACATGTTAGCTGCTTTACTACATTAACCTGGTTTTCTCATTGTTCTCTTTTCAATTTCAAGTATTCTAAATATAATCTCTGTGCAATATTCAGCATCTCATTCGATTTATAAGAAATTTGTCTCATGTCAGTTTTTTTATATAAATCTTTTTTTCTTCTTCTCTTCTTCCCAATCTTTCTTCAAAGGTTTTAACGGCAGAGAGGGAAATCCAGGCTTTGCAGGTAGGCCCGGTGAATCAGGTTTGCCAGGTTTCCCGGGTGGTCCTGGTGGACCAGGTTATCAAGGTAATCCAGGTCTTGATGGTATGCCAGGTCGTGCTGGACGCAGAGGTGTGCCAGGAAGCCGTGGAGGTCCTGGTGGTCCAGGCACAGGACCTGGAATTATCTTCACAAGGTAAACATGACATATTTATTTTTTTCCTCAGATAAAACTTTCAAATCAAACTAGGCAGACGTTGCAAATTGTTTATATAAAGTCTTAATTATTTTCCACAATGGCTAGAAAAAAGAGGATTTTGTAAGAAAAATTAATTAAATTTGATAAAATGTAAAAAACATTATCTTTGTGCTTTTTTGGGTCTAAATAACAGAGTAATGTCTGAAGATGGATAGTTGACATTGATTGGACAAAGGAAGCATTACTGTTTTAAAAAACATGAGCATGTAAAGTAATCTCTAACATATAAGCAAATAAAAACTCAAATTTCACTTCATGGATGCTATTATCAAACGTAAAAAAAAAACAAGCATGACTAAGTTTTCTAAAAATTCTAGAAATTGTCAAATCTCCTCCTTAGCAAAGAGTATTTAAAGTGTAACAAAATCACCTTAAAAGTACTTGTTGGCAAAGAGATTTCTACCTACTAACCTTTTAACTGTAAGGAAGATTGAGCAATTTCAGGCTGATATTGTTTCAAACAACCACCAACTTGATTTTGTGGTATTTTTCACTTTATCATTTAAACCCATATTAAAGATTTAACTTGTGGCTCATTTTCCATGTGATGTGATGTTAACTTAGCTATTCTGGGTAAAGTAATCAGATCAGAAATTCCTAATTTTGTTTTTAGCAAATATGCCAATACAGCCTTTTGCCTGATTTTGATATTCATATTGACGTTAAAATTTAAAAAAAACACACTCAGATCCAAGAATTTAAAAGTTTAGAGAGATCATTATCATTTGATTACATTTATTCTAGAAAAAGAATAGCCACTAGAAATATTCTTAATTTGGTGACATATCGGTCAAAAAGGTATATTTTAATTATTGCCTATAGTTTGGTGAAATTGTTAGCTCATGTTTTCATTATTTCAATTGGTTAAAGTTAATTCTGTCTCTGATATAAAAAATAAACATTTATCCTTATGACATGATGTCACTTATGTCAACTTATTAACTTGTTTAATTTTACAGGCATAGCCAGGATTCTTTGATACCAACTTGCCCCTTTGGGACCTCCAAGCTTTGGGATGGTTACTCTCTGCTTTTTGTAATGGGTAATGGACGTTCTCATGGACAAGATCTGGGTAAGTTTTTTCAATTGAATATTCACTATCAAAATATATTATTCTGTTAAACCTCATACTTTCTAAGAATATCTTATAATAAGATAGAGAGGGAACAAACAACTAAGAAGTTTTTGTCATTCTCCAAGGAACAATCAACAAAGAATACCTTGCCTATTCCCTGTTGTGCTGAATTTTTCAATATATTTAAATAGAATCAATTGGATCAATAATAAGACATCTTTAGAAAAGTTTGTCCTTAATCATATTAGAGTCATTGGTCAAAAATTTAAACCTATTCTTTTTACCTAAGGTACTTTGTTTTCTCATTCAGAGTTATGAGTTTGCCATTTATGTAGAGACCAGACGCGTAACCAGGATTTTGAAAGGTGGAAGGCAGCTCTAAATTGTGTCAAATCAATAGCTGAATTTTTTTAAATTGAGTTAAAAATGTTGCAACTCAGAGCATTTTGGACCTAAATAATAAGGGGGAGGGGGCATTCCCTTATGTTCATGTAGGAACCAAGATATATGTATTACTATAGTTTCAATAAGGGGGAGGTGGCATTCCCTCATGTTCATGTAGGGACCAAGATATATGTATTACTATAGTTTCAATAAGGGGAGGGGGCATTCCCTCATGTTCATGTAGGGACCAAGATATATGTATTACTATAGTTTCAATAAGGGGGAGGGGGCATTCCCTCCCTGTTCATGTAGGGACCAAGATATATGTATTACTATAGTTTCAATAAATACTTTTTTTTCTCATAATGCTAAGCTAAATCATATCTTTACAAAAGATATGGAAAAAGAGATCAACATCAGATTGTGACATATCTAATGAAAGGAAAATTATCACTAATTATATATTTGTAGTTTAGTTTTATCTTCAAACTTTATAACAGTCTATTTCTGTGTTCAGGAACTGCTGGCTCCTGTCTGAGACGGTTCAGCACTATGCCTTTCATGTTCTGTAACATCAACAATGTGTGCAACGTGGCCCAACGTTCTGACTACAGCTACTGGCTCAGCACCCCTCAGCCTATGACCAACATGATGGCTCCAGTAACTGGTGAACAGATCAGACCATTTGTCAGTCGCTGCTCTGTCTGTGAGACACCATCCCCGGTAAGACAGATTACTATCTATATTTTTTCATATTCATACACATTAAGTATCAGCTCTAATTTTTGTTGGTTTGGTTCAGATATCTTTGTCACATTATTATAGTGATCCTGGCTCAAATCATTGCTGAGTCTAGCATAAGACCTTTTTTAAAATTTGTATTAATGTATTTCTGCTTAAAACTGGTTGGCCTGATGTCATCATACTTGGACAGGGTATAAATTGAGCTATACCTATATCCTTATTATGGCATCATTTAAAATGTCTTAAGTAGCACCGTTGCTAATACAACCTACCATGTGTTGGAGATGTAAAACCCCTTACAAAAAAGATATCTTTATATTTTCATGGAATTCAATTGCATGTTAAAAATACCCAGTCTGATAAGCATAGAGAATTGTAAAGAGAAATCTGTTTTGTTCTATGTAATGTATTTACAGTGTGTCAGTTGTAGATAAGATCTAACTGTTTTGTTGTTTTACTCTGACAGATCATTGCAGTACACAGCCAAACAATGATGGTGCCTGAATGTCCTAACGGTTGGTCAGATGTCTGGATTGGCTACAGCTTTGTCCTGGTAAGTTGGATTTTTTTTACATCCTTAAACAATGCAGTCAGATATTTTGCCAAAAACTTATTTAGCAAGAAATTAAATTAGAATAAAGCACTACTTATACGTTTCTATGTTACAATGTTCTCTCTTTGTCAAGTATACACCCATACTCATTTGTGCATTGTACCAGAGAGTTAGTTTTCTACTTTTTGTTTGAAAAAACTGATAAATCAACAAGCTGACGATGCCCACAAACTTGAAAATAATCATAATCAAATAAAAAAGAATCTTTGAAAATAGACTGCCAAGATATTGTAATATAACTATATTATCAATCAGGGTTCTAAGAAACAGTATATACTGAAACATTTGTTTCAAAGCTATCTGTACTTTTTCAATTGTCAGTTGGTCATAAAAACAATATCACACTTTTATTTTGTATTCTAAAGAGATTTCTTTGTATTTAAATAAATAACAGAAAAATAAGTAAATATGGGGTACAAATTCCATTCCATCAGGCTGTAAGACTAATTAAGTATTTTAATAAATTCTTACAAGACTGTCCATAGTTACATTTTTGTCCTTTCATCATTAGTAAAAGGATTGTAATATATTTGCTTTTATTTATAAAGAAATAACTTCTCACCTACATATTATGTAAAACTCCCGCTCAAAAGATTACACATGCGCTTATTTCAAATATTGACCTTTTTTTCCTAGACACTTTCATTAATATCTGAAACAAAAATAAAGACTTTTTGTTTAAATTCATGTTCAACCTTCCTTCTCTAGAGTACTGGTGCTGGCTCCCAAGGTTCTGGTCAAGCTCTTGAGTCTCCTGGATCATGTTTGGAGGCCTTCCGCTCACAGCCATTCATTGAGTGTCATGGCAAGGGCACTTGCAACTATTACGCCACCTCACACAGTTTCTGGATGTCTACCATCGAGCATGATGACCAGTTCAGACGTCCTCTTCAAGAGACTCTGAAGGCAGGCGATCTGCGCAGAAGAATTAGCCGATGTATTGTGTGTATTAAAGATAACAAAACTGGGCCACGGTTCTTTAGAATGGTGAAATAATAACATAACCGCTCACATAGTTAGGGATTCTTTCATTCATTTTATGTCTTTTTTAGGGAATGGTATGATTGTTATGTTCTAAGTGTGGCAGTTTGGATTGATGCTTGTACAATGAGTGTCTGTTGATTGAGGCTGACAAAATAATACTTCTATGACTTCTTTGCTCCCTTGAAATGAATGAGATTACATCACTTTCATCATCCTCAATTGTATGCCTTCTTCTTTCTATCCATCAATTTTTCTATTTGATACTTAATAGGTGTTGCCATGACAAAGAAAAGGAAGAGCTCATATCAAACACAATTATATTGTCAGAATTATAATATTCTCACCAACATTACTTTTTTTCTAGTCAAAAACTCAACATGTGTGTCAGAAATGTATTTGAGTGAGATGTATGCTAAACATTTATTACTGATACTTGAACGTCATTTTTGAGTAACTGCAAAACTGATTTCACAATGGTGCTACTTTTTTTGGTTGTATTGTTAAGTTTTTGAGTGAATTTCTCATTCAGATATTTAAAGGTGCTTCATTTTATTGTCTTATATTCACATATGTATTGTTTCTGTACATTTTTGTCATGACTTTCTAAAGATATTGTTAACGTTCAAAATATACCATGTACTAGCCAGCATTAAAGTGCCGTCCTATTTACATAAGATATTCATCATTTGTGTTGATTCTTTTGTTTATCATTTAGTTTTTTTTAAGTTTTTTAAATTTGAATATGCAACATTTGATGATGACGATAAAGAATTGCAATAAAATCACTATCATTGATAAGTTTGAAGATTTATAAACACATTCATGTTTTTGCTTATTTTTTTGTAAATCTATCATCAGCCTTGCTTGATTTATTCTCTTTCTGATGTTTTTTAAAAAAATAAGACAGTGCCTTATCTTTGCTTTCACATTTACTGTTACTCAGGTTTTTGCCTAGAAAAGTGACATAAACACATCAATAAAAAAAAAACGTAAATTTATGAAAAAATAGATATAATTGTCATTAGTCGAAGAGTTCAAATTTGTACAAGACATTAATTATGTCAAAGATATAAGATTGATGTCATCAATTATGACCAGTGCACTAGTGAGTGTAGAAAAAAGAATGTTTTATTTTGTATTTAAATCGTTATAAAGTTAATAGTGAATATTTTAATATTTTGGCTGTTCAAAATTATAAAAAAATTAAAGATTATGAAAGGAATCAAAGTTTACCCCTAATAATGTACATTCATGAAAGAAAATTCTGAATAGATAGTTTGATTTGCTTGATGTGTTAGAGCAGTGATAAGAGCAAAGTGAAGCCAGTATGGACACAACTTTATTATCTGCTGAATAAAG
Source organism: Clione limacina (assembly GCA_032362205.1). Taxonomy (NCBI): domain Eukaryota; kingdom Metazoa; phylum Mollusca; class Gastropoda; order Pteropoda; family Clionidae; genus Clione; species Clione limacina. Next base: position 11,206 of record JAUUEB010414414.1, read on the forward strand.
ATCAATCAGCTAATCATGTTGTTGTATTTGTCTTTATTTCTTTAACATAATAAAGCAAAGGAGTTATGACTCTAAAATTGTCTGCTAAAAGCCAGCTGATGTCAGTAGACATTTTCATGGTTCAAAGTGTGGGAAAGTAAGTCTCAGGATACTTGGTGATGATGCTAAAAGTCAGCTGATGTCAGTAGATATTTCATGGTTCAAAGTGTGTGAAAGTAAGTCTCGGGATACTTGGTGATGATGCTAAAAGTCAGCTGATGTCAGTAGACATTTTCATGGTTCAAAGTGTGGGAAAGTAAGTCTCAGGATATTTTGTGCAAAAGTGAACAATCTAGCAAGACAGCAGTGTATTCTTAGGACATTCCCATGCATGTTATTTATATGAGTTTGTCACCACAAAGAAGGTCAAAGCAAAGGACGTGTCAACTTAAACTTTTCTGAAGCATTGGTAAGAGTTACAATCGCAGGTGAAGGGGGCATGAAGCATGAAGTCGAATATTACACTGGATACATTAACGATGATGGACCACGTATTTTTGTGTTGTTAGTTGTTAAGAGGTGACAACGACTTGAATAAACATTGCACAGGCGAAGAGTTGTCGCTGAAAATGATTGCAGCATTGACGTGTCTGTTTCTTACACCTGGAAACTTGAACGATTTTGGGCAAAATTGGAAATAACCAAAGATTATAAAGCAAAACAGATAAAGAATGATTGGTAAATGTTCGTCTATAGAGGGTCGATCTAAATGATTTGTCGTAATGTCCGTGTAGTTTGATAAAGGAGATTTTGGCTGGGTGGTGTTTTTAATTGTGATTTCCCTTTCACGATTTGCCAAGGACTGAGGAGAGAGAGGCCCC
>JAUUEB010414525.1:0-12061 GCA_032362205.1 Clione limacina
ACCTGACTGGTAAGTGATACGATGGCTTGCCCTTTTCATGAACCAGGTGTTACAAACAATTAGATCATTTGCCACTGAAAACTCCAGCACTCTTTCTCCCTCAGCATTTCGCACACCCCAGCCATGTCCACCATGCACCTCTTCGAAACCAGCTGCTGCTGCGCCAACATGACCATTCCAACACCACATGGTATAAGAACCTCTGATTGTGGGATCTTGGCAGCTACAGTCTGAAGCTGGTCATAGAAGCGGTTTTTTTCCGCAGCAGACAGGCCTACCTGAGGGGCATAATCAGATAATTAATTGTATTCGTATGACTATTAAATTGACCCGACTTCCACGCTAAAACCTATAACCGATAGACAACAAAGGTGGCCCCCAGTATCTGGTAAACCATACAAGGTTTGCACTAGTTTGATCTCGACAAATAAGAGTTTATGATTGTTTAATGCAACAGGTCGGAGCAAGTATTCGTGATTTTCAGTTATTTACGTACCGTGATCTTTCTATAATTTCTACTTTAATGCATATCTGCGTTTTAACATTTTTAATGAAGGAAAAAACAATTAAAATTGGTACAAAGCTGTACCCAATGTCATTGAATACGGCTGAAATCTCGTTGGGAGGGTATTTTAGATGTTAAAAAGTCAAAGAAACTTTAAAACTATACATGTTGATATTGTAGAATGTTTAGTATCTCACCGGTCTAAAGCATATTTGCTAAACTCACAAGCCTACGAGGTTCTGACTTACATAACGTATAAGAAGGCTTCTATCCTTTGTCTGGTTAGCATTCAATAACGGGTCATGAAAGCAGGTAAATACTTAATAATTAAAACGTCAATGATAGTCACGTAATTTGTTGCCACACAAATCAGGTACATTGAGCAATATATAGCGCACCAATGACATGATACGTTAATGAAACAATGTTAATATGTATCATGATTGTCACATAAATACCATGAGGATAAACCTAACACCAGACTGCTGTGACCGTCTGTGTGAGTAATTGCTTCTCGCTCACGAGAACATAAAAATGTTCAATTATCGGGATACTTTAAAGTCACGACACAACATATAAACGCGTTCAAATATAACTTTTCAATCAGTCATGGGTAGCTACAGGATATTGACCCCAGACTGCTGTAACCGTCTGTGTGAGTTATTGCTTCTCGCTCACGAGAACATAAAAATGTTCAATTATCGGGATAGTTTAAAGTCACGACTCAACAGAAACGCATTCAAATATAACTTTTCAATCAGTCATGGGTAGCTACAGGATATTATGATAACATATATAACAAACTATAACAAAATACAATGAATTGTATGCTTGCTCCGAAGTCCGTGTTTGGATTTTGCTGTAGTATGACCATAGGATAACAAACATACCAAATATGTATTTATAATGATAAAATTTACAAAAATGCAAATATTTTGGATTTCATGAATTAATATGTTTTCCCTGTATATCTTCATCAAATAGAAGACATTTGACCTCGATGTTTGGAGTATCCTTACCCACCGCTCCTCTCAACACTTAACTCGTAGGTGACCGTCGCGTCTCTCAACGCAAGCCGGTATATTGTGTGAGGGGACTTCTCTTTGTTTTTGTTGGTCAGGAGGTCACTGCTACCTGTGTCGGAGAATTATTTTTTATATTTTATTTTTCGCTTACACACAGAAATTAGTTTTTTTTAAAAATAGAAAGCAGGGAAGTAGGATTTTCAAATTGAAGGGGGGGGGAGGCATATTGAGGCTTAAAATAATACCTCCTTTACTGTAGGCGCAAAGCACCTGTAGAAACAAAGGTGTTTTTTAATAATATTTTAGCATTGAAAAGCTTATGCAGAAATTAGTCGTTCGATACTTGCTTCTTCCTCTGATTCTTTAAGCTATGGGGGTGTTGGCGCGAAGTTGTGCATGTTGGTCCTTTTTTAATAACATGTATGCATTGGAACCTCAGGTGGAGGATGGATAGCTTCTACGTCGTCTGCTATTGAGCTAATTTTTAGAGGTCGTTGAGTAACGCAGTCGCGACGAAGTAGGTAGTGATAAAATAGTACCTAGTCATCAAGGGCACGTCGACACTTCATTTATAAGGAGTATATTAAGAAGACTGCTTCTTGAAGCGATAATCTGTATACTGTGAGATATGCATCGATATTCTCTATATATGCAAACAGTCACGACTGTTTGTTATTTATTTCGATAACTGTGTTCTGTTCTTTTTTGTTAATTGTTATATAGTTTGTTTTGGTTTCATCAGGAAATGTTGATGACATCTAAAACATCAACTCATTTATCAATTCAAGTACGACAGGACGAACTAATTATCATTTGAGCCAGAAAAAAAGCAGAACAACAGTCAAGCCTTTTGGATGTTAAAAAGTGAAAAAAGAAATGTAACTATGTGTGTTTGGCATCTAGAGTCGACTCACTGTCTTAAAACTTCATGCGGGGACACTATGCTATGATTTCTACTTCAGAAGTGCGCAATCGATACAATACAGCATAGAAGACTTTTTGAAGGTCCGGACATGACTTTTGAAGACAGCTTGTTAAAGCACTAGTCCCTGCTGGTGAAATAGTTTAATAATGTAAAGTCAGCAGTTTGTAACTCAGTGGTCAGTAAGTTAGGTTTTAATGGTTACCTTTGGTAATGGTAATTTGTAATGATGTTAGGGATCAGGGTAACCATGATTGTTTGTATTAGTAATCACTGTTGTTGTTATTGTTTTTAATGGCAGCCATCTTTGATGTTTGTTGCATCATGGGTGTTCAGTCATGGTCAGATTTTCATCTCCCATAATCACCACACTAATAAATCTAAACAACAGTTTCGTTTATCACATGGTAGTTATTTTGTTCAAAGGATGAATGTCAAGTTTTATTAAAGATAGAAAGACTCTTTAGCAATGAAGAACTCCAAAGCACTTTGGTGCTTAAAATTGTGCACTCTGTTTTTCTTAAAGACTTTCCTGTGATGACCCATTTTAAAATTGACCTATTAGTTACTAGCTGTTGAAGGGTGTCCGTATATTATCCTGTTTTGTACTCATTAGAGTCAGGTTTTAAGGAAATTGTTAGGTCCAGCTTTTTCTATTGGAGTTATTTTATAAATCTTACCTGTCAGCCTCATCTTTTCGATGTTTAGCTGCTGCATTCAATGACACAAATGTCCATCATTTCTCTCTGTTCTGACTTCCATGCACCAATTCCTGAAGACCCAGGCCACTGACACCTGGCTATGTTGTCTGCATATTATGATATACTTGGTCTACCTCTTACCTTTCTCACCTGCGTCCTGCCCTGAAACACTGCTTTTCTGTGAGTCCAGGCCTCGCAGCCATATATCATGACTGGCCAAACCAATTGTTCAAGTAGTCTCAAGCTCAAACCTAAAGGCATACCTCCATCCATCCACATACTACTAAGCTGCATCATCTTCCTGTTTGCCATTGCTTTCCTTGATTTTATATCCTTACTACATGTAACATCTGCAGCCCTGATTGAGCCCAGACCTTTGAAACCCCTGACATTTTCCAAAGAGTGTCCACTGACTGATAATTTCAATGTCTGTACTATTTTTCCCTTTATATGCACAACTTTGGCTCTCTTTGAGTTCCATTCCAATCCAACCTTTGTGCATATCACTTGTATGAGGAGAGTCCTTTATTTTATAACTATGGTTGTAAAATATTGGTTTTCAGAAAAGTGATTCAACCCATTAACATCAGCATGATTGAATGCATGTTCCCCTTGGTGACATACCTAAAAATTCGTCATTAAAGTATTTTTTCATCATTTTGCTTATTTGTATTAAATGATATTTCTTTTTTTAAGAGAAATATTTTTACTATTGTTTTATGAGAAAAAACTGGGGATTGTCAATCCGTTTGTTGATATGAAATTTTATTCAAAGTTATTTTTGATGAAACCTGCTTTTACTTGGTTTTTATTACATTTTGATTGTTATATTAAAGAAATGTAATCTTATAAGTGTGATTTTTTCAGATTAGATATTTTATTATATGATTTTTTTGTCAGTATAGCTATCATTAAACACATCACAAAGTAACACAAAAGTATTGCTGACTGTAAGATTAGATAATCAAGCAATGTCTGTAAACTCGTTTGTAATTGAATTTCCCTATTTCTTATGTTTTTAGATGAGCTGCCAAGTCCTGATTCAAAAGTATGTAAGGAGATCAACATGTTGGCTGAAGCTATTTTCAAAATCACTTTATGTCCAGGTATGATTTTTCAAGGCATATTGCCATTGATCAATATGCTTTGTTTCTATACTGAGCTAAATAATTATTGCAAGCCTTTAGCTTCCTTGCTGATTGCACAAAAAGTTTTTGATTGACTGCTTTGAAATTAGTGAATATCTGATTTACATTTTAAGAAGTGGCAAACATTTTTTTAAACATAATATCTAAAAATGAATCTTAACATTTTTGCAGGTTCAAGAGGAGGGCCTACTGGGCTTAACTATTTTCCTGACATTGCCAGCCTTTATGAGGAAAACCAATATATAGACAGTTCCAATGTTGGGCATGTAAGTATCAAATGTTGTTCTGTGAGATGCCCTCTCATGTTTGTTTTGAACAAAATGAGCTCTATTAATATCCAATTAAGTTTGTTGCACTCTTTGTCTTTTATGAAAAGGATTAACACAGGAGTGATGAATTTAAGTAATGGCTATTGAAGACACTACAAATTGAAAAATAGAATTACATGTTTGCTTCGTTGTGTGTGTGCTTGTCTCAGTTTAGTTAATGAGAGCAATACATTTTACAGATACAAAACATGCACATCAGAAAAAAATAGTATTAAGACGTGAGAGTATTTTCCATGGACTTGAAGACACTACAGAAGAAATACATCATGAAATTACAGACCATTCTTTAACATTTATTAGGGGAAAGTGATGGAGACATTTTAATGTGATTTCTTTGAACTTTAGTCTGGACAGGCTTAGGAATCAAAGGATGTAAATAAAGACATCTGAATATATCTATATTATGTTAAATGTTATATTATATTACAGTCTTGTTGTATTGATCTGGAAATTATCCTAATCAGGTAAATAGAATGTTAGATATTTCAGACAGGATCAAGTATGGTTCAAAATGTCTAGGTGATATAAAGCTATATACGCAGGAGCATTTTGTCTTTGGCCTTAATTTGTGGTTTCTTTGAATGCTAGCAGACCAGTTGTTCAGTATTCTATTGATAGATTGTTCTCATTAGCCTCCTTTTAAGTTTAATTCCTTACTAGACAGTAATAGGACATGAAATCACTATGGTTAACACATTCACACATGTCTTTGGTGGGGAAATTAAAAAATTGCATGCAAATGTCTCTTTTGAGTTTTTCTTTATTAAATGTAAGAGATTAGTCATTAATTTCTTTGCAACCTCTATTTTAAGCTCAAGTTTTACTTTTTACAGGTACTTGATTATTTTCAATGACATCATGTTACTATGGAAACTCAATCAAAAATTATATTGCAAATATAAATCTTTTGAGGAAACATAATTTTATAGTAAATTTGCAGGAATGATAACTGACTAGTTTTTGCTTCTCATCAAATAGAAAACTTTGTCCAGTGAATAAGAAAAATAATTATTTTTGCTAAGAATGAATTGCTTTTTCATTTGCACCATTAAGATTTTATTATGCTTACCCTATATCTCTATGTATAAGCCTCACATCTTCTTCAAGAATAGAATATCCCTCCTGACTAGTGACCAAGTATGAATTTATGCAGATCTATTTCTGTTGGGAAGTTACTATAATAGATATATATTTTGTGTGTTGCGTATAAAGAATTTAGCCCTGAGATGCACTATAATGTTTGTTATTCTTCTTTGATGATCTTACAACAGAAGAGCGTCTGACTAATCACATGAAGGCAAGGGTTTATTTTGATGATTGTATCCCATTCATGAAGTCTAGGTTTGTCAAACTTTTAATATTTTCAAATTACATATTTAACAAAAATATCAGACATTTTTGATGCATTCTATTTGTATGAGTTTTTACAAACGTTTTGATTTTCCTAGATTGTGTTTGAAGTTCTTATGATGGATCGCCACTCTGAACCCTTTTCAATAAGCCATCAACTGGTTAGTGGACACGGGAGTGTGCTAGATAGTGATGATCTTGAAAATACTGAAGTCCTCACCTATCTCTTCTGCTGTTATCAGCGTTGCTTGGCAAAGCAGGATGATTACAGTGTGAGTGTTCATGTTGTAATATTACATACTTAGATATTAGAATGTGTATATATTCTTATATGAGTCAGAAATGTCAAATCTTAGATTTTTTTCATAATGATTTTTTATGGGATGATTTTCTGTTTTAAGAATAATTCCTACCTTGGTCAATCAGCTGGTCATTTTGCTTAGTGATTAAATGCCATCTGTTGTTTTTTGTATAAACAAATTGCGTATGAAGACCATTAACTCGCTCCCTTCTGTCTAAACAATTTACCACCAGGTCAGGTAGCCATTCTGTATGACTATTAGATCTTAACATTGGACCCTCAGTACCATTAGCCCACATGTAAATCAAACATTAGCAACTGCTTTGTGGTGAATCATGTTTAATACGAACAACTGTGTTTCTGTTTTATGAAATCGATGAATTTTAGTTTATAATAGGGAATTGTTTTTATTTCTTGACCCACAATCGCTTTAGTGTGCACAGCAATCTTTTGGTATGATGCAAATTATTCTTTATGCATACTTAGAATGTATATGGATTTTACTAATCTAAAATCCTCAGAAATAACAAATAAATCTAAATCCTTGAACAATATAAAACACACCCAAAGAAATAATGCAAATAATTTATTTAATAAACTGTTATGTTTGATATTAGTGTTGAAAATAATAGTTAAACCTGCTTTTTTATGATACAAGTATTGTCACAAATAGCTTGATATCACTGATTTATTAAATAATTATAAGATCATACAATGCTTTTATGTTTGCGCACAGTCTAGGAAGAACTGATAATGAGTCGTCTTTACTGTGTCTCTATTTTTCTAGCAAACGCCATCTAAGCAAATCTTGGCATTCCTGGAGGAGTGTGAGACTGTGATAGTGAATAATGCAGCTACATGTCTACAGCAGCCTGCACTATTTGAGTACCAGGATTTTGTGAGCCAATTCATACAGTTGTGTGTGGAAGACGGACCGCCTACGCATGGTAAACCCATAACACTCCATCATTTTAAGATTATTATGATTGAATTAGTTGTTGTTTAAGTAGTCTCATTCTTAACTTTCAAGATTTATCAAGCTATTATTACTAAATAAAGTTGTTAAATAGATGCTCATCAGTAATTCCATGAACTTGCCTCTGAACTTAATAACATAAATAAAACACTTTGTTGAACAAAACCACAATGATATTATCATTGGTATGCCTTATTTGATTCATCATGGGATGTTTGTTAATCAAAGTGTATCTTTACATTAGTTTGAATTGTAGAGAGCTATTTAAAGCGGGATTTAATTCCTCTGCCTGTATAGTTGCTAAAAGATGAGCAAAGTGAAGTAAAATTAACACTTAAGATAAAAAATAATGATGAAGATTGCAAAATTATTTTGCTTGAGTAACTGTAAGTGTACTAATTTAACATCTTTCACAAGTGATGCCTTGATCTTCACCCCCTTTCTGTAGGCTTAATGTTTTGCTGCTTTTAAAGAACATAATCAATTAAATCAAACAGTAAAACCAAAATAAAGACCCCAAAAAGAACATTTGCTTACATATTGTATTTTATTTTGTTCTAAAAAGTTTAAGCTTGTATTGCTTAACTCAATCAGTATTTGAAAGGCTTTGAAAGCTTTACTTTCATCACCTATTTTTAATATTTTAATTGCATTTGTGGTCTGTATGATATATTTGTATCTCGTCAGCTCGAAACAACATCCCTTGTCGTTTCCTAAAAAAAGTTTGTGGAGTGATGGAAAACAGTGGAGATCAGACCCCTCTCATCCAAACAGTAACACCTATCCTTCAAGAAGTCAAAGCAAGACTCATGGCTCCAGAAATGAGTGTTGTCCATAAAGATGCCATCAGATATGTTCAAGTTCTACATTTTTTCACAGCAACCAGGTCTTTGGCAACGGTAAGAAACACATGCTATAATGATTGCATTTATCATCTTCCTTTATAGTTTTCTTTTTCTATGCCTCCTTTTAATTTTAAATATCTTTTATTTGTTCTTAATTGTTTATGTTCTTACGTTTTTCACTGTATTCATGACTTGATTTAAGTGATTGTTTATTATCAGGTTCAAACAAGAATCATGTGTTGCAAATACAAAAAATGTTAACATCCATTTTTGTACGTTTACTACAAGCTACCAATATTTTGACAATTTGAATAATATCTTCACTCAAATAGCAGTCACTCTTAAACTCCAAGAGGTTCTCTGTTACAGGGACAGCTTGAAACAAACGGCTCTAGGCAAGTATACTATACTACAACAATACAATACAATTAAACTATATTGAATAGTTTCCTTTTGCCTATAGGATGACCTCTGTTGTTAAGTAGAAAAAAGACACCATACTTCTCAGGCCAAAATAAAATTTCCATCTTGAAACTTTAAGATAAGTATTTGTGACTGATTTGATATTTGAACAATAAAATCATATGATGAAATACTAAGGGCCCATTTCATTAAAAGTGTTCCATCGAATTGGGTAGAGACTGTTTCTGATCCGTCACCCACACACACTTTGGGGCCTATAGGTCCAGCTGCCTGCCCTGGGTTTAGGGCCACTAAAATGTTGGTCAAATACATGACACTGATCATGTGGAATGGCCTTGAAACTATGATATTTCAAATTCTCGTTTTGAACAGGAAATAAATAAAAGACTTCAAAGAGGAATTAAATCCTCACAAAAACTGATGTGAAGTATCATGCTTGTATTAATTATACTGTGCAGTTGGCAGCTTTTTCAGGAAAACCGTTCTATATTTCATATCTTATTTTTTGGACATCTTGAAATTCAAGAAATGACCATGGTTTTACCATGCACATTATAATCAGGCGACCAAGACTTTTGCCTTTAATGAATAACTCAATTGATTGTCTTTTTATTTACAGATATTCATGAGCCTTAATACCCCTGAGGCTAATCAGAACTTCCATGGCAGAACATATGAAAACACCCCTATCGGTGCAGCTCTTAGTCTAAGTGTTCTTCCTCGTGCTGAGACAGGACCATTTCAGTTTTTCTCAAAGCCATCCAATCAGAGCAAGAAGGAGGTGGACATGGTGGAAAACAGTGTTTGGCATGTAAGGATGGCTGTCTCACTTTTCATATGTTTCTTGATTACAGCATGGTGTTTTTCTCTGGGAGATTTGGTATTCTTGAAGTTAGAAACATATTTTGGAACATAATTTAAAAAAAACCCAGACACTTTGAGTAATTTGCTGTAAAAGTTCAGATGTTGATAATATTAAATAATGATGATATACATGTTCATGTGAAGTGCTAATAATGAATAAGTTGAAATTTGTCATAATACTTCATTTTCAGACAGGTAAACGTTTTACATACATTATGTAATTAAAATAAGTTTGTAACCTCTCTTTTTTCTTCTCATATATTAAGAGAGGAAATCCTGATATGCGCCTCAATTCAAAATGGGGATTTGCATATTGGTTTAAAATGCATGTTGGTGATTATTTTTATGGCAGTATATTGTTTTTACTTGAATCATTTTTTTTTAACCATGTTTAAAGCTCTGGTACAGTGAATACATTTTTGTTAAGTGAAGAAAATCTTTAGAAAAAGAAAGGTTATCCATTTCTAAATGATAAATCTAGCTTAGTTTATTTCTCACAATATCACAGTTTAAGTCTCCTTTATTATGTTTTTTTTAAATAATTGTTTGAACATTTTTCAATCTTTTTCTATTTAATTCAAACCTTAGGCCACAGATGAGCTGGTGAATGGAATTCACAAAATTTTTGTGGATTTGATGAAAGTGAATCCAGAAATTAAGCACTTTACCCTGAGGTGGCTTGGGCTGTGTATCCAAGGAAATGCTGGTGAGAGTTGCTGGAAGTTTTTTCATTTAAATACATTTTTTCCCCATTTTATATCTTAAATTTGAATTTCTCACTTGATAGTGTAAATAATTGTAGTTTCAGTACAAGACAAGAATGTCATTGCTGTTATTGTATTGTTGTTTTTCATATACACTGCTATATTCTATGAATACTACCACTCAATAAAAAATTGAACTCCAAATAGTTTGCCCTGCTTGTCACACCTTAATATCACTATGATCTTTTACTTTCTAATTGATATATTTCACCCAGCTTACAAAGTTATCTTGTCAAATAATATAAATTATAAAAAGAAACAATTTTAGTGGAATCTTAGATATCTTTTTCTTTTACTTTTGGAATACTAGATTTCAACTTTACACTTACACAACATACTGGTTGAACGTTTTTAAATTTGTAATAATTTGTTCAAATGTTTTGTCTTTGACAGGTCGCTCTAAAATCTGGGCTAGCAATCTGCCTGCCACTCTGTTTGTCAGTGATGCGTTCGCTGTAAATATGACACATTTGCTGCTCCTTTTTTGTCATCCATTCTCTATGCCTGATTCATGGAAGATGCTTAAGATCCAGCCGTCCTACACCTTGGCTAAAGCAAATGATGACAGGGAAATGTTGAGACGATCAATTCATTTGATTGGTGAGTAGACATCTTTTGTCTTGAGTATAACTGAACGCTGAGATGAGACTTAATAAAAATGTCTCCTAGTTGACTGTATAAAGATGAATCAAATACTACTCAAGATTTCATTTAAATATGTTTATTTATAATGGTAATTATAAAGAGATAAATAAAAAGGCAGGCAAACGATGATACTCAATCTATAGTGTCCGTACTCTTGCTACTTGCATTGATATAAATTTTGTGAAATAATAAACCTTGCAAAAAACATGAATGCAGTATGTAAAATACAATTTCTTTCTTTCTTCAGGGTTGCATAAAGAGACCTGCTTGATTCCATCAGATGATATGGAGAAAGAGACAGAGGAGGAAACTTTTACTTTTATAACAGAGTGCTTTTTCATTGCACAAAGAGCTCTACAAGTATGAAATACAATATACACCTATTGTAACATTTTTATTTTTTTATTTTGATATAACATTGATTTGTACTTTGGAATCATGATAGATCACATGCAGGATAAGTGAAAAGCATGAATATGTTTTTGATTTTATGTATTTTGTATTAGCCTATGAAACAGGCAGAATCAACAAAAACTTATTTTGCTCATAAACTTAGATTGGAATTTAAAAAATGCAAAAAGCTATCACTAGAAGGGTCTTGAACTGTTGATTGTTTGCTTTGTTTGTTGGTTTCATGATTTTAAGGTTCTTTTTTTTTCACTAGAGTATTTCATGTTAAAATTCATTATGAACCCATCTTCAGTGAATGCATTCCAAATGAGATAAAATATTATGTGCCGAAAGAAGCGATACTGCTAGGTTTTTCTTGTCCTAGCTTTTGGCTTTATCTACTTATGTTAAAAAATAATACCTTCATCCTACCACTGGAAATTAGTGCTCTCTTCATAGATGCTCCTATAATAATTATCAGAACTGAATCTTTGATCTTCTTCTGTATTTTCTTTTATTTCTTCTTGAATAATCTACTCTTTTACTTCTTATATTTCATGACATTCTTCAATTTTCAGTTTATTTGGTCAAGTTGTGAAAAATGTTTGCAGTAAGCATTCTCTTTTTCATTAAATTTTGCCTCTTACATATGTCTTGACTATTACCGATTAGATTGTGTAATTACTCAACTTCTACATAAGTCATCACTCTACTTCTACTCTTATAATTTTGTTCACAAGTGCTAGAAGCACATGAGGCACCTTTATGGATACACTGCAAAAACCGAAATATGATAACAGGGTGACTGCCGCCGATTTATCCCCCCCGGGAATCGCCGAATTTTAGAAATCCCCCGGGAGATCGCCGAATTTT